>CAMRHE010001267.1:0-148987 GCA_947044405.1 Leptodactylus fallax
GCGGTGTGGTGACAGTAGTGTTATTGGAGGCTGTACAGATGGCGGTGTGGTGACAGTAGTGTTATTGGAGGTTGTACAGATGGCGGTGTGGTGACAGTAGTGTTATTGGGGGCTGTACAGATGGCGGTGTGGTGACAGTAGTGTTATTGGAGGTTGTACAGATGGCGGTGTGGTGACAGTAGTGTTATTGGAGGCTGTACAGATGGCGGTGTGGTGACAGTAGTGTTATTGGAGGTTGTACAGATGGTGGTGTGGTGACAGTAGTGTTACTGGAGGCTGTACAGATGGCGGTGTGGTGACAGTAGTGTTATTGGGGGCTGTACAGATGGTGGTGTGGTGACAGTAGTGTTATTGGGGGTTGTACAGATGGCGGTGTGGTGACAGTAGTGTTATTGGAGGTTGTACAGATGGCGGTGTGGTGACAGTAGTGTTATTGGAGGTTGTACAGATGGCGGTGTGGTGACAGTAGTGTTATTGGAGGTTGTACAGATGGCGGTGTGGTGACAGTAGTGTTATTGGAGGTTGTACAGATGGCGGTGACAGTAGTGTTATTGGAGGCTGTACAGATGGCGGTGTGGTGACAGTAGTGTTATTGGAGGCTGTACAGATGGCGGTGTGGTGACAGTAGTGTTATTGGAGGTTGTACAGATGGCGGTGTGGTTACAGTAGTGTTATTGGAGGTTGTACAGATGGCGGTGTGGTGACAGTAGTGTTATTGGAGGTTGTACAGATGGCGGTGACAGTAGTGTTATTGGAGGTTGTACAGATGGCGGTGTGGTGACAGTAGTGTTATTGGAGGCTGTACAGATGGCGGTGTGGTGACAGTAGTGTTATTGGAGGTTGTACAGATGGCGGTGTGGTGACAGTAGTGTTATTGGAGGTTGTACAGATGGCGGTGTGGTGACAGTAGTGTTATTGGGGGTTGTACAGATGGCGGTGTGGTGACAGTAGTGTTATTGGAGGTTGTATAGATGGCGGTGTGGTGACAGTAGTGTTATTGGGGGTTGTACAGATGGCGGTGTGGTGACAGTAGTGTTATTGGAGGTTGTACAGATGGCGGTGTGGTGACAGTAGTGTTATTGGAGGTTGTACAGATGGCGGTGTGGTGACAGTAGTGTTATTGGAGGCTGTACAGATGGCGGTGTGGTGACAGTAGTGTTATTGGAGGCTGTACAGATGGCGGTGTGGTGACAGTAGTGTTATTGGAGGTTGTACAGATGGCGGTGGTGACAGTAGTGTTATTGGGGGTTGTACAGATGGCGGTGTGGTGACAGTAGTGTTATTGGGGGTTGTACAGATGGCGGTGTGGTGACAGTAGTGTTATTGGAGGCTGTACAGATGGCGGTGTGGTGACAGTAGTGTTATTGGAGGCTGTACAGATGGCGGTGTGGTGACAGTAGTGTTATTGGAGGTTGTACAGATGGCGGTGGTGACAGTAGTGTTATTGGAGGTTGTACAGATGGCGGTGTGGTGACAGTAGTGTTATTGGAGGTTGTACAGATGGCGGTGTGGTGACAGTAGTGTTATTGGAGGTTGTACAGATGGCGGTGTGGTGACAGTAGTGTTATTGGAGGCTGTACAGATGGCGGTGTGATGACAGTAGTGTTATTGGAGGCTGTACAGATGGCGGTGTGGTGACAGTAGTGTTATTGGAGGTTGTACAGATGGCGGTGACAGTAGTGTTATTGGGGGCTGTACAGATGGCGGTGTGGTGACAGTAGTGTTATTGGAGGTTGTACAGATGGCGGTGTGGTGACAGTAGTGTTATTGGAGGCTGTACAGATGGCGGTGTGGTGACAGTAGTGTTATTGGAGGTTGTACAGATGGTGGTGTGGTGACAGTAGTGTTACTGGAGGCTGTACAGATGGCGGTGTGGTGACAGTAGTGTTATTGGAGGCTGTACAGATGGCGGTGTGGTGACAGTAGTGTTATTGGAGGCTGTACAGATGGCGGTGTGGTGACAGTAGTGTTATTGGAGGTTGTACAGATGGCGGTGTGGTGACAGTAGTGTTATTGGGGGTTGTACAGATGGCGGTGCAGTGGTGACAGTAGTGTTATTGGGGGTTGTACAGATGGCGGTGTGGTGACAGTAGTGTTATTGGAGGTTGTACAGATGGCGGTGTGGTTACAGTAGTGTTATTGGAGGCTGTACAGATGGTGGTGTGGTGACAGTAGTGTTATTGGAGGCTGTACAGATGGCGGTGTGGTGACAGTAGTGTTATTGGAGGTTGTACAGATGGGCGGTGACAGTAGTGTTATTGGAGGTTGTACAGATGGCGGTGTGGTGACAGTAGTGTTATTGGGGGTTGTACAGATGGCGGTGTGGTGACAGTAGTGTTATTGGAGGCTGTACAGATGGTGGTGTGGTGACAGTAGTGTTATTGGGGGCTGTACAGATGGCGGTGTGGTGACAGTAGTGTTATTGGGGGCTGTACAGATGGCGGTGTGGTGACAGTAGTGTTATTGGAGGTTGTACAGATGGTGGTGTGGTGACAGTAGTGTTATTGGGGGCTGTACAGATGGCGGTGTGGTGACAGTAGTGTTATTGGAGGCTGTACAGATGGCGGTGTGGTGACAGTAGTGTTATTGAGGGTTGTACAGATGGCGGTGTGGTGACAGTAGTGTTATTGGAGGCTGTACAGATGGCGGTGTGGTGACAGTAGTGTTATTGGAGGTTTTACAGATGGCGGTGTGGTGACAGTAGTGTTATTGGAGGCTGTACAGATGGCGGTGTGGTGACAGTAGTGTTATTGGAGGTTGTACAGATGGCGGTGTGGTGACAGTAGTGTTATTGGGGGTTGTACAGATGGCGGTGTGGTGACAGTAGTGTTATTGGAGGTTGTACAGATGGCGGCGTGGTGACAGTAGTGTTATTGGGGGTTGTACAGATGGCGGTGTGGTGACAGTAGTGTTATTGGGGGTTGTACAGATGGCGGTGTGGTGACAGTAGTGTTATTGGAGGTTGTACAGATGGCGGTGTGGTGACAGTAGTGTTATTGGAGGTTGTACAGATGGCGGTGTGGTAACAGTAGTGTTATTGGAGGTTGTACAGATGGCGGTGGTGACAGTAGTGTTATTGGGGGTTGTACAGATGGCGGTGTGGTGACAGTAGTGTTATTGGAGGTTGTACAGATGGCGGTGTGGTGACAGTAGTGTTATTGGAGGTTGTACAGATGGCGGTATGTGGTGACAGTAGTGTTATTGGAGGCTGTACAGATGGCGGTGTGGTGACAGTAGTGTTATTGGAGGCTGTACAGATGGCGGTGTGGTGACAGTAGTGTTATTGGAGGTTGTACAGATGGCGGTGTGGTGACAGTAGTGTTATTGGGGGCTGTACAGATGGCGGTGTGGTGACAGTAGTGTTATTGGAGGCTGTACAGATGGCGGTGTGGTGACAGTAGTGTTATTGGAGGTTGTACAGATGGCGGTGTGGTGACAGTAGTGTTATTGGAGGCTGTACAGATGGCGGTGTGGTGACAGTAGTGTTATTGGAGGCTGTACAGATGGCGGTGTGGTGACAGTAGTGTTATTGGAGGTTGTACAGATGGAGGTGTGGTGACAGTAGTGTTATTGGGGGTTGTACAGATGGCGGTGTGGTGACAGTAGTGTTATTGGAGGCTGTACAGATGGCGGTGTGGTGACAGTAGTGTTATTGGAGGTTGTACAGATGGCGGTGTGGTGACAGTAGTGTTATTGGGGGTTGTACAGATGGCGGTGTGGTGACAGTAGTGTTATTGGAGGCTGTACAGATGGCGGTGTGGTGACAGTAGTGTTATTGGGGGTTGTACAGATGGCGGTGTGGTGACAGTAGTGTTATTGGGGGTTGTACAGATGGCGGTGTGGTGACAGTAGTGTTATTGGAGGCTGTACAGATGGCGGTGTGGTGACAGTAGTGTTATTGGAGGCTGTACAGATGGCGGTGTGGTGACAGTAGTGTTATTGGAGGTTGTACAGATGGCGGTGTGGTGACAGTAGTGTTATTGGGGGTTGTACAGATGGCGGTGTGGTGACAGTAGTGTTATTGGAGGTTGTACAGATGGCGGTGTGGTGACAGTAGTGTTATTGGAGGTTGTACAGATGGCGGTGTGGTGACAGTAGTGTTATTGGAGGTTGTACAGATGGCGGTGTGGTGACAGTAGTGTTATTGGAGGCTGTACAGATGGCGGTGTGGTGACAGTAGTGTTATTGGAGGCTGTACAGATGGCGGTGTGGTGACAGTAGTGTTATTGGAGGTTGTACAGATGGCGGTGACAGTAGTGTTATTGGGGGCTGTACAGATGGCGGTGTGGTGACAGTAGTGTTATTGGAGGTTGTACAGATGGCGGTGTGGTGACAGTAGTGTTATTGGAGGCTGTACAGATGGCGGTGTGGTGACAGTAGTGTTATTGGAGGTTGTACAGATGGTGGTGTGGTGACAGTAGTGTTACTGGAGGCTGTACAGATGGCGGTGTGGTGACAGTAGTGTTATTGGAGGCTGTACAGATGGCGGTGTGGTGACAGTAGTGTTATTGGAGGCTGTACAGATGGCGGTGTGGTGACAGTAGTGTTATTGGAGGTTGTACAGATGGCGGTGTGGTGACAGTAGTGTTATTGGAGGTTGTACAGATGGTGGTGACAGTAGTGTTATTGGGGGTTGTACAGATGGCGGTGTGGTGACAGTAGTGTTATTGGGGGTTGTACAGATGGCGGTGTGGTGACAGTAGTGTTATTGGAGGTTGTACAGATGGTGGTGACAGTAGTGTTATTGGGGGTTGTACAGATGGCGGTGTGGTGACAGTAGTGTTATTGGAGGTTGTACAGATGGCGGTGTGGTTACAGTAGTGTTATTGGAGGCTGTACAGATGGTGGTGTGGTGACAGTAGTGTTATTGGAGGCTGTACAGATGGCGGTGTGGTGACAGTAGTGTTATTGGAGGTTGTACAGATGGCGGTGACAGTAGTGTTATTGGAGGTTGTACAGATGGCGGTGTGGTGACAGTAGTGTTATTGGGGGTTGTACAGATGGCGGTGTGGTGACAGTAGTGTTATTGGAGGCTGTACAGATGGTGGTGTGGTGACAGTAGTGTTATTGGGGGCTGTACAGATGGCGGTGTGGTGACAGTAGTGTTATTGGGGGCTGTACAGATGGCGGTGTGGTGACAGTAGTGTTATTGGAGGTTGTACAGATGGTGGTGTGGTGACAGTAGTGTTATTGGGGGCTGTACAGATGGCGGTGTGGTGACAGTAGTGTTATTGGAGGCTGTACAGATGGCGGTGTGGTGACAGTAGTGTTATTGAGGGTTGTACAGATGGCGGTGTGGTGACAGTAGTGTTATTGGAGGCTGTACAGATGGCGGTGTGGTGACAGTAGTGTTATTGGAGGTTTTACAGATGGCGGTGTGGTGACAGTAGTGTTATTGGAGGCTGTACAGATGGCGGGGTGACAGTAGTGTTATTGGAGGTTGTACAGATGGCGGTGTGGTGACAGTAGTGTTATTGGAGGTTGTACAGATGGCGGTGTGGTGACAGTAGTGTTATTGGGGGTTGTACAGATGGCGGTGTGGTGACAGTAGTGTTATTGGGGGTTGTACAGATGGCGGTGTGGTGACAGTAGTGTTATTGGAGGTTGTACAGATGGCGGTGTGGTGACAG
This sequence comes from Leptodactylus fallax, assembly GCA_947044405.1. Classification (NCBI taxonomy): domain Eukaryota; kingdom Metazoa; phylum Chordata; class Amphibia; order Anura; family Leptodactylidae; genus Leptodactylus; species Leptodactylus fallax. The sequence goes on from CAMRHE010001267.1 coordinate 5,631, forward strand.
TAGTGTTATTGGAGGTTGTACAGATGGCGGTGTGGTAACAGTAGTGTTATTGGAGGTTGTACAGATGGCGGTGGTGACAGTAGTGTTATTGGGGGTTGTACAGATGGCGGTGTGGTGACAGTAGTGTTATTGGAGGTTGTACAGATGGCGGTGTGGTGACAGTAGTGTTATTGGAGGTTGTACAGATGGCGGTGTGGTGACAGTAGTGTTATTGGAGGTTGTACAGATGGCGGTGTGGTGACAGTAGTGTTATTGGAGGCTGTACAGATGGCGGTGTGGTGACAGTAGTGTTATTGGAGGTTGTACAGATGGGGCGGTGACAGTAGTGTTATTGGGGGCTGTACAGATGGCGGTGTGGTGACAGTAGTGTTATTGGAGGCTGTACAGATGGCGGTGTGGTGACAGTAGTGTTATTGGAGGTTGTACAGATGGCGGGTGACAGTAGTGTTATTGGGGGCTGTACAGATGGCGGTGTGGTGACAGTAGTGTTATTGGAGGCTGTACAGATGGCGGTGTGGTGACAGTAGTGTTATTGGAGGTTGTACAGATGGTGGTGTGGTGACAGTAGTGTTATTGGAGGCTGTACAGATGGCGGTGTGGTGACAGTAGTGTTATTGGAGGTTGTACAGATGGAGGTGTGGTGACAGTAGTGTTATTGGGGGTTGTACAGATGGCGGTGTGGTGACAGTAGTGTTATTGGAGGCTGTACAGATGGCGGTGTGGTGACAGTAGTGTTATTGGAGGTTGTACAGATGGTGGTGTGGTGACAGTAGTGTTATTGGAGGCTGTACAGATGGCGGTGTGGTGACAGTAGTGTTATTGGAGGCTGTACAGATGGCGGTGTGGTGACAGTAGTGTTATTGGAGGCTGTACAGATGGCGGTGTGGTGACAGTAGTGTTATTGGAGGTTGTACAGATGGCGGTGTGGTGACAGTAGTGTTATTGGGGGTTGTACAGATGGCGGTGTGGTGACAGTAGTGTTATTGGCGTTTGTACAGATGGGTGGTGACAGTAGTGTTATTGGGGGTTGTACAGATGGCGGTGTGGTGACAGTAGTGTTATTGGAGGTTGTACAGATGGCGGTGTGGTGACAGTAGTGTTATTGGAGGTTGTACAGATGGCGGTGTGGTGACAGTAGTGTTATTGGAGGCTGTACAGATGGCGGTGTGGTGACAGTAGTGTTATTGGAGGTTGTACAGATGGCGGTGTGGTGACAGTAGTGTTATTGGGGGCTGTACAGATGGCGGTGTGGTGACAGTAGTGTTATTGGAGGCTGTACAGATGGCGGTGTGGTGACAGTAGTGTTATTGGAGGTTGTACAGATGGCGGTGTGGTGACAGTAGTGTTATTGGAGGTTGTACAGATGGCGGTGTGGTGACAGTAGTGTTATTGGAGGTTGTACAGATGGCGGTGTGGTGACAGTAGTGTTATTGGGGGTTGTACAGATGGCGGTGTGGTGACAGTAGTGTTATTGGAGGTTGTACAGATGGCGGTGTGGTGACAGTAGTGTTATTGGAGGTTGTACAGATGGCGGTGTGGTGACAGTAGTGTTATTGGAGGTTGTACAGATGGCGGTGTGGTGACAGTAGTGTTATTGGAGGCTGTACAGATGGCGGTGTGGTGACAGTAGTGTTATTGGAGGTTGTACAGATGGCGGTGTGTGACAGTAGTGTTATTGGGGGCTGTACAGATGGCGGTGTGGTGACAGTAGTGTTATTGGAGGCTGTACAGATGGCCGTGTGGTGACAGTAGTGTTATTGGAGGTTGTACAGATGGCGGGGTGACAGTAGTGTTATTGGGGGCTGTACAGATGGCGGTGTGGTGACAGTAGTGTTATTGGAGGCTGTACAGATGGCGGTGTGGTGACAGTAGTGTTATTGGAGGTTGTACAGATGGTGGTGTGGTGACAGTAGTGTTATTGGAGGCTGTACAGATGGCGGTGTGGTGACAGTAGTGTTATTGGAGGTTGTACAGATGGAGGTGTGGTGACAGTAGTGTTATTGGGGGTTGTACAGATGGCGGTGTGGTGACAGTAGTGTTATTGGAGGCTGTACAGATGGCGGTGTGGTGACAGTAGTGTTATTGGAGGTTGTACAGATGGTGGTGTGGTGACAGTAGTGTTATTGGAGGCTGTACAGATGGCGGTGTGGTGACAGTAGTGTTATTGGAGGCTGTACAGATGGCGGTGTGGTGACAGTAGTGTTATTGGAGGCTGTACAGATGGCGGTGTGGTGACAGTAGTGTTATTGGAGGTTGTACAGATGGCGGTGTGGTGACAGTAGTGTTATTGGGGGTTGTACAGATGGCGGTGTGGTGACAGTAGTGTTATTGGCGTTTGTACAGATGGTGGTGACAGTAGTGTTATTGGGGGTTGTACAGATGGCGGTGTGGTGACAGTAGTGTTATTGGAGGTTGTACAGATGGCGGTGTGGTGACTAGTGTTATTGGAGGTTGTACAGATGGCGGTGTGGTGACAGTAGTGTTATTGGAGGCTGTACAGATGGCGGTGTGGTGACAGTAGTGTTATTGGAGGTTGTACAGATGGCGGTGTGGTGACAGTAGTGTTATTGGGGGCTGTACAGATGGCGGTGTGGTGACAGTAGTGTTATTGGAGGCTGTACAGATGGCGGTGTGGTGACAGTAGTGTTATTGGAGGTTGTACAGATGGCGGTGTGGTGACAGTAGTGTTATTGGGGGTTGTACAGATGGCGGTGTGGTGACAGTAGTGTTATTGGCGTTTGTACAGATGGTGGTGACAGTAGTGTTATTGGGGGTTGTACAGATGGCGGTGTGGTGACAGTAGTGTTATTGGAGGTTGTACAGATGGCGGTGTGGTGACAGTAGTGTTATTGGAGGTTGTACAGATGGCGGTGTGGTGACAGTAGTGTTATTGGAGGCTGTACAGATGGCAGTGTGGTGACAGTAGTGTTATTGGAGGTTGTACAGATGGCGGTGTGGTGACAGTAGTGTTATTGGGGGCTGTACAGATGGCGGTGTGGTGACAGTAGTGTTATTGGGGGTTGTACAGATGGCGGTGTGGTGACAGTAGTGTTATTGGAGGTTGTACAGATGGGGCGGTGACAGTAGTGTTATTGGAGGTTGTACAGATGGCGGTGTGGTGACAGTAGTGTTATTGGGGGTTGTACAGATGGCGGTGTGGTGACAGTAGTGTTATTGGAGGTTGTACAGATGGCGGTGTGGTGACAGTAGTGTTATTGGAGGTTGTACAGATGGTGGTGTGGTGACAGTAGTGTTATTGGAGGCTGTACAGATGGCGGTGTGGTGACAGTAGTGTTATTGGAGGTTGTACAGATGGCGGTGTGGTGACAGTAGTGTTATTGGGGGTTGTACAGATGGCGGTGTGGTGACAGTAGTGTTATTGGAGGTTGTACAGATGGTGGTGACAGTAGTGTTATTGGGGGTTGTACAGATGGCGGTGTGGTGACAGTAGTGTTATTGGAGGTTGTACAGATGGCGGTGTGGTTACAGTAGTGTTATTGGGGGCTGTACAGATGGTGGTGTGGTGACAGTAGTGTTATTGGAGGCTGTACAGATGGCGGTGTGGTGACAGTAGTGTTATTGGAGGTTGTACAGATGGCGGTGACAGTAGTGTTATTGGAGGTTGTACAGATGGCGGTGTGGTGACAGTAGTGTTATTGGGGGTTGTACAGATGGCGGTGTGGTGACAGTAGTGTTATTGGAGGCTGTACAGATGGTGGTGTGGTGACAGTAGTGTTATTGGGGGCTGTACAGATGGTGGTGTGGTGACAGTAGTGTTATTGGGGGCTGTACAGATGGCGGTGTGGTGACAGTAGTGTTATTGGAGGTTGTACAGATGGTGGTGTGGTGACAGTAGTGTTATTGGGGGCTGTACAGATGGCGGTGTGGTGACAGTAGTGTTATTGGAGGCTGTACAGATGGCGGTGTGGTGACAGTAGTGTTATTGGGGGTTGTACAGATGGCGGTGTGGTGACAGTAGTGTTATTGGAGGCTGTACAGATGGCGGTGTGGTGACAGTAGTGTTATTGGAGGTTGTACAGATGGCGGTGTGGTGACAGTAGTGTTATTGGAGGCTGTACAGATGGCGGTGTGGTGACAGTAGTGTTATTGGAGGTTGTACAGATGGCGGTGTGGTGACAGTAGTGTTATTGGGGGTTGTACAGATGGCGGTGTGGTGACAGTAGTGTTATTGGAGGTTGTACAGATGGCGGTGTGGTGACAGTAGTGTTATTGGGGGTTGTACAGATGGCGGTGTGGTGACAGTAGTGTTATTGGGGGTTGTACAGATGGTGGTGTGGTGACAGTAGTGTTATTGGAGGTTGTACAGATGGTGGTGTGGTGACAGTAGTGTTATTGGAGGTTGTACAGATGGTGGTGTGGTGACAGTAGTGTTATTGGAGGTTGTACAGATGGTGGTGTGGTGACAGTAGTGTTATTGGAGGTTGTACAGATGGCGGTGTGGTGACAGTAGTGTTATTGGGGGCTGTACAGATGGCGGTGTGGTGACAGTAGTGTTATTGGGGGCTGTACAGATGGCGGTGTGGTGACAGTAGTGTTATTGGAGGTTGTACAGATGGCGGTGTGGTGACAGTATTGTTATTGGAGGTTGTACAGATGGTGGTGTGGTGACAGTAGTGTTATTGGAGGTTGTACAGATGGTGGTGTGGTGACAGTAGTGTTATTGGAGGCTGTACAGATGGTGGTGTGGTGACAGTAGTGTTATTGGAGGTTGTACAGATGGTGGTGTGGTGACAGTAGTGTTATTGGAGGTTGTACAGATGGTGGTGTGGTGACAGTAGTGTTATTGGAGGCTGTACAGATGGCGGTGTGGTGACAGTAGTGTTATTGGAGGTTGTACAGATGGCGGGTGGTGACAGTAGTGTTATTGGGGGCTGTACAGATGGCGGTGTGGTGACAGTAGTGTTATTGGAGGTTGTACAGATGGCGGTGTGGTGACAGTAGTGTTATTGGAGGCTGTACAGATGGCGGTGTGGTGACAGTAGTGTTATTGGAGGTTGTACAGATGGTGGTGTGGTGACAGTAGTGTTACTGGAGGCTGTACAGATGGCGGTGTGGTGACAGTAGTGTTATTGGAGGCTGTACAGATGGCGGTGTGGTGACAGTAGTGTTATTGGAGGCTGTACAGATGGCGGTGTGGTGACAGTAGTGTTATTGGAGGTTGTACAGATGGCGGTGTGGTGACAGTAGTGTTATTGGAGGTTGTACAGATGGGGTGGTGACAGTAGTGTTATTGGGGGTTGTACAGATGGTGGTGTGGTGACAGTAGTGTTATTGGGGGTTGTACAGATGGCGGTGTGGTGACAGTAGTGTTATTGGAGGTTGTACAGATGGGGGTGGTGACAGTAGTGTTATTGGGGGTTGTACAGATGGCGGTGTGGTGACAGTAGTGTTATTGGAGGTTGTACAGATGGCGGTGTGGTGACAGTAGTGTTATTGGAGGCTGTACAGATGGTGGTGTGGTGACAGTAGTGTTATTGGAGGCTGTACAGATGGCGGTGTGGTGACAGTAGTGTTATTGGAGGTTGTACAGATGGCGGTGTGGTGACAGTAGTGTTATTGGAGGTTGTACAGATGGCGGTGTGGTGACAGTAGTGTTATTGGGGGTTGTACAGATGGCGGTGTGGTGACAGTAGTGTTATTGGAGGCTGTACAGATGGTGGTGTGGTGACAGTAGTGTTATTGGGGGCTGTACAGATGGCGGTGTGGTGACAGTAGTGTTATTGGGGGCTGTACAGATGGCGGTGTGGTGACAGTAGTGTTATTGGAGGTTGTACAGATGGTGGTGTGGTGACAGTAGTGTTATTGGGGGTTGTACAGATGGCGGTGTGGTGACAGTAGTGTTATTGGAGGCTGTACAGATGGCGGTGTGGTGACAGTAGTGTTATTGGGGGTTGTACAGATGGCGGTGTGGTGACAGTAGTGTTATTGGAGGCTGTACAGATGGCGGTGTGGTGACAGTAGTGTTATTGGAGGTTGTACAGATGGCGGTGTGGTGACAGTAGTGTTATTGGAGGCTGTACAGATGGCGGTGTGGTGACAGTAGTGTTATTGGAGGTTGTACAGATGGCGGTGTGGTGACAGTAGTGTTATTGGAGGCTGTACAGATGGCGGTGTGGTGACAGTAGTGTTATTGGAGGCTGTACAGATGGCGGTGTGGTGACAGTAGTGTTATTGGAGGTTGTACAGATGGAGGTGTGGTGACAGTAGTGTTATTGGAGGCTGTACAGATGGCGGTGTGGTGACAGTAGTGTTATTGGAGGTTGTACAGATGGCGGTGGTGACAGTAGTGTTATTGGGGGCTGTACAGATGGCGGTGTGGTGACAGTAGTGTTATTGGAGGCTGTACAGATGGCGGTGTGGTGACAGTAGTGTTATTGGAGGTTGTACAGATGGTGGTGTGGTGACAGTAGTGTTATTGGAGGCTGTACAGATGGCGGTGTGGTGACAGTAGTGTTATTGGAGGCTGTACAGATGGCGGTGTGGTGACAGTAGTGTTATTGGAGGTTGTACAGATGGCGGTGTGGTGACAGTAGTGTTATTGGAGGCTGTACAGATGGCGGTGTGGTGACAGTAGTGTTATTGGAGGTTGTACAGATGGCGGTGACAGTAGTGTTATTGGGGGCTGTACAGATGGCGGTGTGGTGACAGTAGTGTTATTGGGGGTTGTACAGATGGCGGTGTGGTGACAGTAGTGTTATTGGAGGTTGTACAGATGGCGGTGTGGTGACAGTAGTGTTATTGGAGGTTGTACAGATGGCGGTGTGGTGACAGTAGTGTTATTGGAGGTTGTACAGATGGCGGTGTGGTGACAGTAGTGTTATTGGAGGCTGTACAGATGGCGGGGTGACAGTAGTGTTATTGGAGGCTGTACAGATGGTGGTGTGGTGACAGTAGTGTTATTGGAGGTTGTACAGATGGAGGTGTGGTGACAGTAGTGTTATTGGAGGCTGTACAGATGGCGGTGTGGTGACAGTAGTGTTATTGGAGGTTGTACAGATGGCGGTGTGGTGACAGTAGTGTTATTGGGGGTTGTACAGATGGCGGTGTGGTGACAGTAGTGTTATTGGAGGCTGTACAGATGGCGGTGTGGTGACAGTAGTGTTATTGGAGGTTGTACAGATGGTGGTGTGGTGACAGTAGTGTTATTGGAGGCTGTACAGATGGCGGTGTGGTGACAGTAGTGTTATTGGAGGTTGTACAGATGGCGGTGTGGTGACAGTAGTGTTATTGGAGGCTGTACAGATGGTGGTGTGGTGACAGTAGTGTTATTGGAGGTTGTACAGATGGAGGTGTGGTGACAGTAGTGTTATTGGAGGCTGTACAGATGGCGGTGTGGTGACAGTAGTGTTATTGGAGGCTGTACAGATGGCGGTGTGGTGACAGTAGTGTTATTGGAGGCTGTACAGATGGCGGTGTGGTGACAGTAGTGTTATTGGAGGTTGTACAGATGGCGGTGTGGTGACAGTAGTGTTATTGGAGGTTGTACAGATGGCGGTGACAGTAGTGTTATTGGGGGCTGTACAGATGGCGGTGTGGTGACAGTAGTGTTATTGGAGGCTGTACAGATGGCGGTGTGGTGACAGTAGTGTTATTGGAGGTTGTACAGATGGTGGTGTGGTGACAGTAGTGTTATTGGAGGCTGTACAGATGGCGGTGTGGTGACAGTAGTGTTATTGGAGGTTGTACAGATGGAGGTGTGGTGACAGTAGTGTTATTGGGGGTTGTACAGATGGCGGTGTGGTGACAGTAGTGTTATTGGAGGCTGTACAGATGGCGGTGTGGTGACAGTAGTGTTATTGGAGGCTGTACAGATGGCGGTGTGGTGACAGTAGTGTTATTGGAGGTTGTACAGATGGCGGTGTGGTGACAGTAGTGTTATTGGGGGCTGTACAGATGGCGGTGTGGTGACAGTAGTGTTATTGGGGGTTGTACAGATGGCGGTGTGGTGACAGTAGTGTTATTGGAGGTTGTACAGATGGCGGTGTGGTGACAGTAGTGTTATTGGAGGTTGTACAGATGGCGGTGTGGTGACAGTAGTGTTATTGGAGGCTGTACAGATGGCGGTGTGGTGACAGTAGTGTTATTGGGGGTTGTACAGATGGCGGTGTGGTGACAGTAGTGTTATTGGAGGCTGTACAGATGGCGGTGTGGTGACAGTAGTGTTATTGGAGGTTGTACAGATGGCGGTGACAGTAGTGTTATTGGGGGTTGTACAGATGGCGGTGTGGTGACAGTAGTGTTATTGGAGGCTGTACAGATGGTGGTGTGGTGACAGTAGTGTTATTGGGGGCTGTACAGATGGCGGTGTGGTGACAGTAGTGTTATTGGAGGCTGTACAGATGGCGGTGTGGTGACAGTAGTGTTATTGGGGGCTGTACAGATGGCGGTGTGGTGACAGTAGTGTTATTGGAGGTTGTACAGATGGTGGTGTGGTGACAGTAGTGTTATTGGGGGCTGTACAGATGGCGGTGTGGTGACAGTAGTGTTATTGGAGGCTGTACAGATGGCGGTGTGGTGACAGTAGTGTTATTGGGGGTTGTACAGATGGCGGTGTGGTGACAGTAGTGTTATTGGAGGCTGTACAGATGGCGGTGTGGTGACAGTAGTGTTATTGGAGGTTGTACAGATGGCGGTGTGGTGACAGTAGTGTTATTGGAGGCTGTACAGATGGCGGGCGGTGACAGTAGTGTTATTGGAGGTTGTACAGATGGCGGTGTGGTGACAGTAGTGTTATTGGAGGTTGTACAGATGGCGGTGTGGTGACAGTAGTGTTATTGGAGGTTGTACAGATGGCGGCGTGGTGACAGTAGTGTTATTGGGGGTTGTACAGATGGCGGTGTGGTGACAGTAGTGTTATTGGGGGTTGTACAGATGGCGGTGTGGTGACAGTAGTGTTATTGGAGGTTGTACAGATGGCGGTGTGGTGACAGTAGTGTTATTGGAGGTTGTACAGATGGCGGTGTGGTGACAGTAGTGTTATTGGAGGTTGTACAGATGGCGGTGTGGTGACAGTAGTGTTATTGGAGGTTGTACAGATGGCGGTGTGGTGACAGTAGTGTTATTGGAGGTTGTACAGATGGCGGTGTGGTGACAGTAGTGTTATTGGAGGTTGTACAGATGGCGGTGTGGTGACAGTAGTGTTATTGGAGGCTGTACAGATGGCGGTGTGGTGACAGTAGTGTTATTGGAGGCTGTACAGATGGTGGTGTGGTGACAGTAGTGTTATTGGAGGTTGTACAGATGGAGGTGTGGTGACAGTAGTGTTATTGGAGGCTGTACAGATGGTGGTGTGGTGACAGTAGTGTTATTGGAGGTTGTACAGATGGCGTGGTGACAGTAGTGTTATTGGGGGCTGTACAGATGGCGGTGTGGTGACAGTAGTGTTATTGGAGGCTGTACAGATGGCGGTGTGGTGACAGTAGTGTTATTGGAGGTTGTACAGATGGTGGTGTGGTGACAGTAGTGTTATTGGAGGCTGTACAGATGGCGGTGTGGTGACAGTAGTGTTATTGGAGGTTGTACAGATGGAGGTGTGGTGACAGTAGTGTTATTGGGGGTTGTACAGATGGCGGTGTGGTGACAGTAGTGTTATTGGAGGCTGTACAGATGGCGGTGTGGTGACAGTAGTGTTATTGGAGGTTGTACAGATGGTGGTGTGGTGACAGTAGTGTTATTGGAGGCTGTACAGATGGCGGTGTGGTGACAGTAGTGTTATTGGAGGCTGTACAGATGGCGGTGTGGTGACAGTAGTGTTATTGGAGGCTGTACAGATGGCGGTGTGGTGACAGTAGTGTTATTGGGGGCTGTACAGATGGCGGTGTGGTGACAGTAGTGTTATTGGGGGTTGTACAGATGGCGGTGTGGTGACAGTAGTGTTATTGGCGTTTGTACAGATGGTGGTGACAGTAGTGTTATTGGGGGTTGTACAGATGGCGGTGTGGTGACAGTAGTGTTATTGGAGGTTGTACAGATGGCGGTGTGGTGACGTAGTGTTATTGGAGGTTGTACAGATGGCGGTGTGGTGACAGTAGTGTTATTGGGGGCTGTACAGATGGCGGTGTGGTGACAGTAGTGTTATTGGAGGTTGTACAGATGGCGGTGTGGTGACAGTAGTGTTATTGGGGGCTGTACAGATGGCGGTGTGGTGACAGTAGTGTTATTGGGGGTTGTACAGATGGCGGTGTGGTGACAGTAGTGTTATTGGAGGTTGTACAGATGGCGGTGACAGTAGTGTTATTGGAGGTTGTACAGATGGCGGTGTGGTGACAGTAGTGTTATTGGGGGCTGTACAGATGGCGGTGTGGTGACAGTAGTGTTATTGGGGGTTGTACAGATGGCGGTGTGGTGACAGTAGTGTTATTGGAGGCTGTACAGATGGCGGTGTGGTGACAGTAGTGTTATTGGAGGTTGTACAGATGGCGGTGTGGTGACAGTAGTGTTATTGGAGGTTGTACAGATGGTGGTGTGGTGACAGTAGTGTTATTGGAGGCTGTACAGATGGCGGTGTGGTGACAGTAGTGTTATTGGAGGTTGTACAGATGGCGGTGTGGTGACAGTAGTGTTATTGGAGGTTGTACAGATGGCGGTGTGGTGACAGTAGTGTTATTGGAGGCTGTACAGATGGTGGTGTGGTGACAGTAGTGTTATTGGAGGTTGTACAGATGGCGGTGTGGTGACAGTAGTGTTATTGGAGGCTGTACAGATGGCGGTGTGGTGACAGTAGTGTTATTGGAGGCTGTACAGATGGTGGTGTGGTGACAGTAGTGTTATTGGGGGTTGTACAGATGGCGGTGTGGTGACAGTAGTGTTATTGGAGGTTGTACAGATGGCGGTGTGGTGACAGTAGTGTTATTGGAGGTTGTACAGATGGCGGTGTGGTGACAGTAGTGTTATTGGAGGTTGTACAGATGGCGGTGTGGTGACAGTAGTGTTATTGGAGGTTGTACAGATGGTGGTGTGGTGACAGTAGTGTTATTGGAGGTTGTACAGATGGCGGTGTGGTGACAGTAGTGTTATTGGAGGTTGTACAGATGGCGGTGTGGTGACAGTAGTGTTATTGGGGGCTGTACAGATGGCGGTGTGGTGACAGTAGTGTTATTGGGGGCTGTACAGATGGCGGTGTGGTGACAGTAGTGTTATTGGAGGCTGTACAGATGGCGGTGTGGTGACAGTATTGTTATTGGAGGTTGTACAGATGGTGGTGTGGTGACAGTAGTGTTATTGGAGGTTGTACAGATGGTGGTGTGGTGACAGTAGTGTTATTGGAGGCTGTACAGATGGTGGTGTGGTGACAGTAGTGTTATTGGAGGTTGTACAGATGGTGGTGTGGTGACAGTAGTGTTATTGGAGGTTGTACAGATGGCGGTGTGGTGACAGTAGTGTTATTGGAGGCTGTACAGATGGCGGTGTGGTGACAGTAGTGTTATTGGAGGCTGTACAGATGGTGGTGTGGTGACAGTAGTGTTATTGGAGGCTGTACAGATGGCGGTGTGGTGACAGTAGTGTTATTGGAGGTTGTACAGATGGCGGTGTGGTGACAGTAGTGTTATTGGAGGCTGTACAGATGGCGGTGTGGTGACAGTAGTGTTATTGGAGGTTGTACAGATGGCGGTGTGGTGACAGTAGTGTTATTGGAGGTTGTACAGATGGTGGTGTGGTGACAGTAGTGTTATTGGAGGCTGTACAGATGGCGGTGTGGTGACAGTAGTGTTATTGGAGGTTGTACAGATGGCGGTGTGGTGACAGTAGTGTTATTGGAGGTTGTACAGATGGCGGTGTGGTGACAGTAGTGTTATTGGAGGCTGTACAGATGGCGGTGTGGTGACAGTAGTGTTATTGGAGGTTGTACAGATGGCGGTGTGGTGACAGTAGTGTTATTGGAGGCTGTACAGATGGCGGTGTGGTGACAGTAGTGTTATTGGAGGTTGTACAGATGGCGGTGACAGTAGTGTTATTGGGGGTTGTACAGATGGCGGTGTGGTGACAGTAGTGTTATTGGAGGCTGTACAGATGGTGGTGTGGTGACAGTAGTGTTATTGGGGGCTGTACAGATGGCGGTGTGGTGACAGTAGTGTTATTGGAGGCTGTACAGATGGCGGTGTGGTGACAGTAGTGTTATTGGAGGCTGTACAGATGGCGGTGTGGTGACAGTAGTGTTATTGGAGGTTGTACAGATGGTGGTGTGGTGACAGTAGTGTTATTGGGGGCTGTACAGATGGCGGTGTGGTGACAGTAGTGTTATTGGAGGCTGTACAGATGGCGGTGTGGTGACAGTAGTGTTATTGGGGGTTGTACAGATGGCGGTGTGGTGACAGTAGTGTTATTGGAGGCTGTACAGATGGCGGTGTGGTGACAGTAGTGTTATTGGAGGTTGTACAGATGGCGGTGTGGTGACAGTAGTGTTATTGGAGGCTGTACAGATGGCGGTGACAGTAGTGTTATTGGAGGTTGTACAGATGGCGGTGTGGTGACAGTAGTGTTATTGGGGGTTGTACAGATGGCGGTGTGGTGACAGTAGTGTTATTGGAGGTTGTACAGATGGCGGCGTGGTGACAGTAGTGTTATTGGGGGTTGTACAGATGGCGGTGTGGTGACAGTAGTGTTATTGGGGGTTGTACAGATGGCGGTGTGGTGACAGTAGTGTTATTGGAGGTTGTACAGATGGCGGTGTGGTGACAGTAGTGTTATTGGGGGTTGTACAGATGGCGGTGGTGACAGTAGTGTTATTGGGGGTTGTACAGATGGCGGTGTGGTGACAGTAGTGTTATTGGAGGTTGTACAGATGGCGGTGTGGTGACAGTAGTGTTATTGGAGGTTGTACAGATGGCGGTGTGGTGACAGTAGTGTTATTGGAGGTTGTACAGATGGCGGTGTGGTGACAGTAGTGTTATTGGAGGCTGTACAGATGGCGGTGACAGTAGTGTTATTGGAGGCTGTACAGATGGTGGTGTGGTGACAGTAGTGTTATTGGAGGTTGTACAGATGGAGGTGTGGTGACAGTAGTGTTATTGGAGGCTGTACAGATGGTGGTGTGGTGACAGTAGTGTTATTGGAGGTTGTACAGATGGCGGTGACAGTAGTGTTATTGGGGGCTGTACAGATGGCGGTGTGGTGACAGTAGTGTTATTGGAGGCTGTACAGATGGCGGTGTGGTGACAGTAGTGTTATTGGAGGTTGTACAGATGGTGGTGTGGTGACAGTAGTGTTATTGGAGGCTGTACAGATGGCGTTGTGGTGACAGTAGTGTTATTGGAGGTTGTACAGATGGAGGTGTGGTGACAGTAGTGTTATTGGGGGTTGTACAGATGGCGGTGTGGTGACAGTAGTGTTATTGGAGGCTGTACAGATGGCGGTGTGGTGACAGTAGTGTTATTGGAGGTTGTACAGATGGTGGTGTGGTGACAGTAGTGTTATTGGAGGCTGTACAGATGGCGGTGTGGTGACAGTAGTGTTATTGGAGGCTGTACAGATGGCGGTGTGGTGACAGTAGTGTTATTGGAGGCTGTACAGATGGCGGTGTGGTGACAGTAGTGTTATTGGGGGCTGTACAGATGGCGGTGTGGTGACAGTAGTGTTATTGGGGGTTGTACAGATGGCGGTGTGGTGACAGTAGTGTTATTGGCGTTTGTACAGATGGTGGTGACAGTAGTGTTATTGGGGGTTGTACAGATGGCGGTGTGGTGACAGTAGTGTTATTGGAGGTTGTACAGATGGCGGTGTGGTGACGTAGTGTTATTGGAGGTTGTACAGATGGCGGTGTGGTGACAGTAGTGTTATTGGAGGCTGTACAGATGGCGGTGTGGTGACAGTAGTGTTATTGGAGGTTGTACAGATGGCGGTGTGGTGACAGTAGTGTTATTGGGGGCTGTACAGATGGCGGTGTGGTGACAGTAGTGTTATTGGGGGTTGTACAGATGGCGGTGTGGTGACAGTAGTGTTATTGGAGGTTGTACAGATGGCGGGTGACAGTAGTGTTATTGGAGGTTGTACAGATGGCGGTGTGGTAACAGTAGTGTTATTGGGGGCTGTACAGATGGCGGTGTGGTGACAGTAGTGTTATTGGGGGTTGTACAGATGGCGGTGTGGTGACAGTAGTGTTATTGGAGGCTGTACAGATGGCGGTGTGGTGACAGTAGTGTTATTGGAGGTTGTACAGATGGCGGGGGTGACAGTAGTGTTATTGGAGGTTGTACAGATGGTGGTGTGGTGACAGTAGTGTTATTGGAGGCTGTACAGATGGCGGTGTGGTGACAGTAGTGTTATTGGAGGTTGTACAGATGGCGGTGTGGTGACAGTAGTGTTATTGGAGGTTGTACAGATGGCGGTGTGGTGACAGTAGTGTTATTGGAGGCTGTACAGATGGTGGTGTGGTGACAGTAGTGTTATTGGAGGTTGTACAGATGGCGGTGTGGTGACAGTAGTGTTATTGGAGGCTGTACAGATGGCGGTGTGGTGACAGTAGTGTTATTGGAGGCTGTACAGATGGTGGTGTGGTGACAGTAGTGTTATTGGGGGTTGTACAGATGGCGGTGTGGTGACAGTAGTGTTATTGGAGGTTGTACAGATGGTGGTGTGGTGACAGTAGTGTTATTGGAGGTTGTACAGATGGCGGTGTGGTGACAGTAGTGTTATTGGAGGTTGTACAGATGGCGGTGTGGTGACAGTAGTGTTATTGGAGGTTGTACAGATGGTGGTGTGGTGACAGTAGTGTTATTGGAGGTTGTACAGATGGCGGTGTGGTGACAGTAGTGTTATTGGAGGTTGTACAGATGGCGGTGTGGTGACAGTAGTGTTATTGGGGGCTGTACAGATGGCGGTGTGGTGACAGTAGTGTTATTGGGGGCTGTACAGATGGCGGTGTGGTGACAGTAGTGTTATTGGAGGCTGTACAGATGGCGGTGTGGTGACAGTAGTGTTATTGGAGGTTGTACAGATGGTGGTGTGGTGACAGTAGTGTTATTGGAGGTTGTACAGATGGTGGTGTGGTGACAGTAGTGTTATTGGAGGCTGTACAGATGGTGGTGTGGTGACAGTAGTGTTATTGGAGGTTGTACAGATGGTGGTGTGGTGACAGTAGTGTTATTGGAGGTTGTACAGATGGCGGTGTGGTGACAGTAGTGTTATTGGAGGCTGTACAGATGGCGGTGTGGTGACAGTAGTGTTATTGGAGGCTGTACAGATGGCGGTGTGGTGACAGTAGTGTTATTGGAGGCTGTACAGATGGCGGTGTGGTGACAGTAGTGTTATTGGAGGTTGTACAGATGGCGGTGTGGTGACAGTAGTGTTATTGGAGGCTGTACAGATGGCGGTGTGGTGACAGTAGTGTTATTGGAGGTTGTACAGATGGCGTTGGTGACAGTAGTGTTATTGGAGGTTGTACAGATGGTGGTGTGGTGACAGTAGTGTTATTGGAGGCTGTACAGATGGCGGTGTGGTGACAGTAGTGTTATTGGAGGTTGTACAGATGGGGTGCGGTGACAGTAGTGTTATTGGAGGCTGTACAGATGGCGGTGTGGTGACAGTAGTGTTATTGGAGGTTGTACAGATGGCGGTGACAGTAGTGTTATTGGGGGTTGTACAGATGGTGGTGTGGTGACAGTAGTGTTATTGGAGGCTGTACAGATGGCGGTGTGGTGACAGTAGTGTTATTGGAGGCTGTACAGATGGTGGTGTGGTGACAGTAGTGTTATTGGAGGTTGTACAGATGGCGGTGTGGTGACAGTAGTGTTATTGGAGGCTGTACAGATGGCGGTGTGGTGACAGTAGTGTTATTGGAGGCTGTACAGATGGTGGTGTGGTGACAGTAGTGTTATTGGGGGTTGTACAGATGGCGGTGTGGTGACAGTAGTGTTATTGGGGGTTGTACAGATGGTGGTGTGGTGACAGTAGTGTTATTGGAGGTTGTACAGATGGCGGTGTGGTGACAGTAGTGTTATTGGAGGTTGTACAGATGGCGGTGTGGTGACAGTAGTGTTATTGGAGGTTGTACAGATGGTGGTGTGGTGACAGTAGTGTTATTGGAGGTTGTACAGATGGCGGTGTGGTGACAGTAGTGTTATTGGGGGTTGTACAGATGGTGGTGTGGTGACAGTAGTGTTATTGGAGGTTGTACAGATGGTGGTGTGGTGACAGTAGTGTTATTGGAGGCTGTACAGATGGCGGTGTGGTGACAGTAGTGTTATTGGAGGTTGTACAGATGGCGGTGTGGTGACAGTAGTGTTATTGGAGGCTGTACAGATGGCGGTGTGGTGACAGTAGTGTTATTGGAGGTTGTACAGATGGCGGTGTGGTGACAGTAGTGTTATTGGAGGTTGTACAGATGGTGGTGTGGTGACAGTAGTGTTATTGGAGGCTGTACAGATGGCGGTGTGGTGACAGTAGTGTTATTGGAGGCTGTACAGATGGTGGTGTGGTGACAGTAGTGTTATTGGAGGTTGTACAGATGGCGGTGTGGTGACAGTAGTGTTATTGGAGGCTGTACAGATGGCGGTGTGGTGACAGTAGTGTTATTGGAGGCTGTACAGATGGTGGTGTGGTGACAGTAGTGTTATTGGGGGTTGTACAGATGGCGGTGTGGTGACAGTAGTGTTATTGGGGGTTGTACAGATGGTGGTGTGGTGACAGTAGTGTTATTGGAGGTTGTACAGATGGCGGTGTGGTGACAGTAGTGTTATTGGAGGTTGTACAGATGGCGGTGTGGTGACAGTAGTGTTATTGGAGGTTGTACAGATGGTGGTGTGGTGACAGTAGTGTTATTGGAGGTTGTACAGATGGCGGTGTGGTGACAGTAGTGTTATTGGAGGTTGTACAGATGGTGGTGTGGTGACAGTAGTGTTATTGGAGGTTGTACAGATGGCGGTGTGGTGACAGTAGTGTTATTGGAGGTTGTACAGATGGCGGTGTGGTGACAGTAGTGTTATTGGGGGCTGTACAGATGGCGGTGTGGTGACAGTAGTGTTATTGGGGGCTGTACAGATGGCGGTGTGGTGACAGTAGTGTTATTGGAGGTTGTACAGATGGCGGTGTGGTGACAGTATTGTTATTGGAGGTTGTACAGATGGTGGTGTGGTGACAGTAGTGTTATTGGAGGCTGTACAGATGGCGGTGTGGTGACAGTAGTGTTATTGGAGGCTGTACAGATGGCGGTGTGGTGACAGTAGTGTTATTGGAGGTTGTACAGATGGCGGTGTGGTGACAGTAGTGTTATTGGAGGTTGTACAGATGGCGGTGTGGTGACAGTAGTGTTATTGGAGGCTGTACAGATGGTGGTGTGGTGACAGTAGTGTTATTGGAGGTTGTACAGATGGTGGTGTGGTGACAGTAGTGTTATTGGAGGTTGTACAGATGGCGGTGTGGTGACAGTAGTGTTATTGGAGGCTGTACAGATGGCGGTGTGGTGACAGTAGTGTTATTGGAGGTTGTACAGATGGCGGTGACAGTAGTGTTATTGGGGGCTGTACAGATGGCGGTGTGGTGACAGTAGTGTTATTGGAGGTTGTACAGATGGCGGTGTGGTGACAGTAGTGTTATTGGAGGCTGTACAGATGGCGGTGTGGTGACAGTAGTGTTATTGGAGGTTGTACAGATGGTGGTGTGGTGACAGTAGTGTTACTGGAGGCTGTACAGATGGCGGTGTGGTGACAGTAGTGTTATTGGAGGCTGTACAGATGGCGGTGTGGTGACAGTAGTGTTATTGGAGGCTGTACAGATGGCGGTGTGGTGACAGTAGTGTTATTGGAGGTTGTACAGATGGCGGTGTGGTGACAGTAGTGTTATTGGAGGTTGTACAGATGGGGGTGGTGACAGTAGTGTTATTGGGGGTTGTACAGATGGTGGTGTGGTGACAGTAGTGTTATTGGGGGTTGTACAGATGGCGGTGTGGTGACAGTAGTGTTATTGGAGGTTGTACAGATGGTGGTGACAGTAGTGTTATTGGGGGTTGTACAGATGGCGGTGTGGTGACAGTAGTGTTATTGGAGGTTGTACAGATGGCGGTGTGGTTACAGTAGTGTTATTGGAGGCTGTACAGATGGTGGTGTGGTGACAGTAGTGTTATTGGAGGCTGTACAGATGGCGGTGTGGTGACAGTAGTGTTATTGGAGGTTGTACAGATGGCGGTGACAGTAGTGTTATTGGAGGTTGTACAGATGGCGGTGTGGTGACAGTAGTGTTATTGGGGGTTGTACAGATGGCGGTGTGGTGACAGTAGTGTTATTGGAGGCTGTACAGATGGTGGTGTGGTGACAGTAGTGTTATTGGGGGCTGTACAGATGGCGGTGTGGTGACAGTAGTGTTATTGGGGGCTGTACAGATGGCGGTGTGGTGACAGTAGTGTTATTGGAGGTTGTACAGATGGTGGTGTGGTGACAGTAGTGTTATTGGGGGCTGTACAGATGGCGGTGTGGTGACAGTAGTGTTATTGGAGGCTGTACAGATGGCGGTGTGGTGACAGTAGTGTTATTGAGGGTTGTACAGATGGCGGTGTGGTGACAGTAGTGTTATTGGAGGCTGTACAGATGGCGGTGTGGTGACAGTAGTGTTATTGGAGGTTTTACAGATGGCGGTGTGGTGACAGTAGTGTTATTGGAGGCTGTACAGATGGCGGTGACAGTAGTGTTATTGGAGGTTGTACAGATGGCGGTGTGGTGACAGTAGTGTTATTGGGGGTTGTACAGATGGCGGTGTGGTGACAGTAGTGTTATTGGAGGTTGTACAGATGGCGGCGTGGTGACAGTAGTGTTATTGGGGGTTGTACAGATGGCGGTGTGGTGACAGTAGTGTTATTGGGGGTTGTACAGATGGCGGTGTGGTGACAGTAGTGTTATTGGAGGTTGTACAGATGGCGGTGTGGTGACAGTAGTGTTATTGGAGGTTGTACAGATGGCGGTGTGGTAACAGTAGTGTTATTGGAGGTTGTACAGATGGCGGTGGTGACAGTAGTGTTATTGGGGGTTGTACAGATGGCGGTGTGGTGACAGTAGTGTTATTGGAGGTTGTACAGATGGCGGTGTGGTGACAGTAGTGTTATTGGAGGTTGTACAGATGGCGGTGTGGTGACAGTAGTGTTATTGGAGGTTGTACAGATGGCGGTGAGGTGACAGTAGTGTTATTGGAGGCTGTACAGATGGCGGTGACAGTAGTGTTATTGGAGGCTGTACAGATGGTGGTGTGGTGACAGTAGTGTTATTGGAGGTTGTACAGATGGAGGTGTGGTGACAGTAGTGTTATTGGAGGCTGTACAGATGGCGGTGTGGTGACAGTAGTGTTATTGGAGGTTGTACAGATGGCGGTGACAGTAGTGTTATTGGGGGCTGTACAGATGGCGGTGTGGTGACAGTAGTGTTATTGGAGGCTGTACAGATGGCGGTGTGGTGACAGTAGTGTTATTGGAGGTTGTACAGATGGTGGTGTGGTGACAGTAGTGTTATTGGAGGCTGTACAGATGGCGGTGTGGTGACAGTAGTGTTATTGGAGGTTGTACAGATGGCGGTGTGGTGACAGTAGTGTTATTGGGGGTTGTACAGATGGCGGTTGGTGACAGTAGTGTTATTGGAGGCTGTACAGATGGTGGTGTGGTGACAGTAGTGTTATTGGAGGTTGTACAGATGGAGGTGTGGTGACAGTAGTGTTATTGGGGGCTGTACAGATGGCGGTGTGGTGACAGTAGTGTTATTGGAGGTTGTACAGATGGCGGTGTGGTGACAGTAGTGTTATTGGGGGCTGTACAGATGGCGGTGTGGTGACAGTAGTGTTATTGGAGGCTGTACAGATGGCGGTGTGGTGACAGTAGTGTTATTGGAGGTTGTACAGATGGCGGTGTGGTGACAGTAGTGTTATTGGAGGCTGTACAGATGGCGGTGTGGTGACAGTAGTGTTATTGGAGGTTGTACAGATGGCGGTGTGGTGACAGTAGTGTTATTGGGGGCTGTACAGATGGCGGTGTGGTGACAGTAGTGTTATTGGGGGTTGTACAGATGGCGGTGTGGTGACAGTAGTGTTATTGGAGGTTGTACAGATGGCGGTGTGGTGACAGTAGTGTTATTGGAGGTTGTACAGATGGCGGTGTGGTGACAGTAGTGTTATTGGAGGCTGTACAGATGGCGGTGTGGTGACAGTAGTGTTATTGGGGGCTGTACAGATGGCGGTGTGGTGACAGTAGTGTTATTGGGGGTTGTACAGATGGCGGTGTGGTGACAGTAGTGTTATTGGAGGCTGTACAGATGGCGGTGTGGTGACAGTAGTGTTATTGGAGGTTGTACAGATGGCGGTGTGGTGACAGTAGTGTTATTGGAGGCTGTACAGATGGCGGTGTGGTGACAGTAGTGTTATTGGAGGTTGTACAGATGGGCGGTGACAGTAGTGTTATTGGAGGTTGTACAGATGGTGGTGTGGTGACAGTAGTGTTATTGGAGGCTGTACAGATGGTGGTGTGGTGACAGTAGTGTTATTGGAGGCTGTACAGATGGCGGTGTGGTGACAGTAGTGTTATTGGGGGCTGTACAGATGGCGGTGTGGTGACAGTAGTGTTATTGGAGGTTGTACAGATGGTGGTGTGGTGACAGTAGTGTTATTGGGGGCTGTACAGATGGCGGTGTGGTGACAGTAGTGTTATTGGAGGCTGTACAGATGGCGGTGTGGTGACAGTAGTGTTATTGGAGGTTGTACAGATGGCGGTGTGGTGACAGTAGTGTTATTGGAGGTTGTACAGATGGCGGTGTGGTGACAGTAGTGTTATTGGAGGTTGTACAGATGGCGGTGTGGTGACAGTAGTGTTATTGGAGGCTGTACAGATGGCGGTGTGGTGACAGTAGTGTTATTGGAGGTTGTACAGATGGCGGTGTGGTGACAGTAGTGTTATTGGGGGTTGTACAGATGGCGGTGTGGTGACAGTAGTGTTATTGGAGGTTGTACAGATGGCGGTGTGGTGACAGTAGTGTTATTGGGGGTTGTACAGATGGCGGTGTGGTGACAGTAGTGTTATTGGGGGTTGTACAGATGGCGGTGTGGTGACAGTAGTGTTATTGGAGGTTGTACAGATGGCGGTGTGGTGACAGTAGTGTTATTGGAGGTTGTACAGATGGCGGTGTGGTGACAGTAGTGTTATTGGAGGTTGTACAGATGGCGGTGTGGTGACAGTAGTGTTATTGGGGGTTGTACAGATGGCGGTGTGGTGACAGTAGTGTTATTGGAGGTTGTACAGATGGCGGTGTGGTGACAGTAGTGTTATTGGAGGTTGTACAGATGGCGGTGTGGTGACAGTAGTGTTATTGGAGGTTGTACAGATGGCGGTGTGGTGACAGTAGTGTTATTGGAGGCTGTACAGATGGCGGTGTGGTGACAGTAGTGTTATTGGAGGCTGTACAGATGGTGGTGTGGTGACAGTAGTGTTATTGGAGGTTGTACAGATGGAGGTGTGGTGACAGTAGTGTTATTGGAGGCTGTACAGATGGCGGTGTGGTGACAGTAGTGTTATTGGAGGTTGTACAGATGGCGGTGTGGTGACAGTAGTGTTATTGGGGGCTGTACAGATGGCGGTGTGGTGACAGTAGTGTTATTGGAGGCTGTACAGATGGCGGTGTGGTGACAGTAGTGTTATTGGGGGTTGTACAGATGGTGGTGTGGTGACAGTAGTGTTATTGGAGGCTGTACAGATGGCGGTGTGGTGACAGTAGTGTTATTGGAGGTTGTACAGATGGCGGTGTGGTGACAGTAGTGTTATTGGAGGCTGTACAGATGGCGGTGTGGTGACAGTAGTGTTATTGGAGGCTGTACAGATGGTGGTGTGGTGACAGTAGTGTTATTGGAGGTTGTACAGATGGAGGTGTGGTGACAGTAGTGTTATTGGAGGCTGTACAGATGGCGGTGTGGTGACAGTAGTGTTATTGGAGGTTGTACAGATGGCGGTGACAGTAGTGTTATTGGGGGCTGTACAGATGGCGGTGTGGTGACAGTAGTGTTATTGGAGGCTGTACAGATGGCGGTGTGGTGACAGTAGTGTTATTGGAGGTTGTACAGATGGTGGTGTGGTGACAGTAGTGTTATTGGAGGCTGTACAGATGGCGGTGTGGTGACAGTAGTGTTATTGGAGGTTGTACAGATGGCGGTGTGGTGACAGTAGTGTTATTGGGGGCTGTACAGATGGCGGTGTGGTGACAGTAGTGTTATTGGGGGTTGTACAGATGGCGGTGTGGTGACAGTAGTGTTATTGGAGGTTGTACAGATGGCGGTGACAGTAGTGTTATTGGAGGTTGTACAGATGGCGGTGTGGTGACAGTAGTGTTATTGGAGGCTGTACAGATGGCGGTGTGGTGACAGTAGTGTTATTGGGGGCTGTACAGATGGCGGTGTGGTGACAGTAGTGTTATTGGGGGTTGTACAGATGGCGGTGTGGTGACAGTAGTGTTATTGGAGGCTGTACAGATGGCGGTGTGGTGACAGTAGTGTTATTGGAGGTTGTACAGATGGCGGTGTGGTGACAGTAGTGTTATTGGAGGCTGTACAGATGGCGGTGTGGTGACAGTAGTGTTATTGGAGGTTGTACAGATGGTGCGGTGACAGTAGTGTTATTGGAGGTTGTACAGATGGCGGTGTGGTGACAGTAGTGTTATTGGAGGCTGTACAGATGGTGGTGTGGTGACAGTAGTGTTATTGGGGGCTGTACAGATGGCGGTGTGGTGACAGTAGTGTTATTGGGGGCTGTACAGATGGCGGTGTGGTGACAGTAGTGTTATTGGAGGTTGTACAGATGGTGGTGTGGTGACAGTAGTGTTATTGGGGGCTGTACAGATGGTGGTGTGGTGACAGTAGTGTTATTGGAGGCTGTACAGATGGCGGTGTGGTGACAGTAGTGTTATTGGGGGTTGTACAGATGGCGGTGTGGTGACAGTAGTGTTATTGGGGGCTGTACAGATGGCGGTGTGGTGACAGTAGTGTTATTGGGGGTTGTACAGATGGCGGTGTGGTGACAGTAGTGTTATTGGAGGTTGTACAGATGGCGGTGTGGTGACAGTAGTGTTATTGGAGGTTGTACAGATGGCGGTGGTGACAGTAGTGTTATTGGGGGTTGTACAGATGGCGGTGTGGTGACAGTAGTGTTATTGGAGGTTGTACAGATGGCGGTGTGGTGACAGTAGTGTTATTGGAGGTTGTACAGATGGCGGTGTGGTGACAGTAGTGTTATTGGAGGTTGTACAGATGGCGGTGTGGTGACAGTAGTGTTATTGGAGGCTGTACAGATGGCGGTGACAGTAGTGTTATTGGAGGCTGTACAGATGGTGGTGTGGTGACAGTAGTGTTATTGGAGGTTGTACAGATGGAGGTGTGGTGACAGTAGTGTTATTGGAGGCTGTACAGATGGCGGTGTGGTGACAGTAGTGTTATTGGAGGTTGTACAGATGGCGGTGACAGTAGTGTTATTGGGGGCTGTACAGATGGCGGTGTGGTGACAGTAGTGTTATTGGAGGCTGTACAGATGGCGGTGTGGTGACAGTAGTGTTATTGGAGGTTGTACAGATGGTGGTGTGGTGACAGTAGTGTTATTGGAGGCTGTACAGATGGCGGTGTGGTGACAGTAGTGTTATTGGAGGTTGTACAGATGGAGGTGTGGTGACAGTAGTGTTATTGGGGGTTGTACAGATGGCGGTGTGGTGACAGTAGTGTTATTGGAGGCTGTACAGATGGCGGTGTGGTGACAGTAGTGTTATTGGAGGTTGTACAGATGGTGGTGTGGTGACAGTAGTGTTATTGGAGGCTGTACAGATGGCGGTGTGGTGACAGTAGTGTTATTGGAGGCTGTACAGATGGCGGTGTGGTGACAGTAGTGTTATTGGAGGCTGTACAGATGGCGGTGTGGTGACAGTAGTGTTATTGGAGGTTGTACAGATGGCGGTGTGGTGACAGTAGTGTTATTGGGGGTTGTACAGATGGCGGTGTGGTGACAGTAGTGTTATTGGCGTTTGTACAGATGGTGGTGACAGTAGTGTTATTGGGGGTTGTACAGATGGCGGTGTGGTGACAGTAGTGTTATTGGAGGTTGTACAGATGGCGGTGTGGTGACTAGTGTTATTGGAGGTTGTACAGATGGCGGTGTGGTGACAGTAGTGTTATTGGAGGCTGTACAGATGGCGGTGTGGTGACAGTAGTGTTATTGGAGGTTGTACAGATGGCGGTGTGGTGACAGTAGTGTTATTGGGGGCTGTACAGATGGCGGTGTGGTGACAGTAGTGTTATTGGGGGTTGTACAGATGGCGGTGTGGTGACAGTAGTGTTATTGGAGGTTGTACAGATGGCGGTGACAGTAGTGTTATTGGAGGTTGTACAGATGGCGGTGTGGTAACAGTAGTGTTATTGGGGGCTGTACAGATGGCGGTGTGGTGACAGTAGTGTTATTGGGGGTTGTACAGATGGCGGTGTGGTGACAGTAGTGTTATTGGAGGCTGTACAGATGGCGGTGTGGTGACAGTAGTGTTATTGGAGGTTGTACAGATGGCGGTGACAGTAGTGTTATTGGAGGTTGTACAGATGGTGGTGTGGTGACAGTAGTGTTATTGGAGGCTGTACAGATGGCGGTGTGGTGACAGTAGTGTTATTGGAGGCTGTACAGATGGTGGTGTGGTGACAGTAGTGTTATTGGAGGTTGTACAGATGGCGGTGTGGTGACAGTAGTGTTATTGGAGGCTGTACAGATGGCGGTGTGGTGACAGTAGTGTTATTGGAGGCTGTACAGATGGCGGTGTGGTGACCGTAGTGTTATTGGGGGTTGTACAGATGGCGGTGTGGTGACAGTAGTGTTATTGGGGGTTGTACAGATGGTGGTGTGGTGACAGTAGTGTTATTGGAGGTTGTACAGATGGCGGTGTGGTGACAGTAGTGTTATTGGAGGTTGTACAGATGGCGGTGTGGTGACAGTAGTGTTATTGGAGGCTGTACAGATGGCGGTGTGGTGACAGTAGTGTTATTGGAGGTTGTACAGATGGCGGTGTGGTGACAGTAGTGTTATTGGAGGTTGTACAGATGGTGGTGTGGTGACAGTAGTGTTATTGGAGGTTGTACAGATGGCGGTGTGGTGACAGTAGTGTTATTGGAGGCTGTACAGATGGCGGTGTGGTGACAGTAGTGTTATTGGAGGTTGTACAGATGGCGGTGTGGTGACAGTAGTGTTATTGGAGGTTGTACAGATGGCGGGTGGTGACAGTAGTGTTATTGGGGGTTGTACAGATGGCGGTGTGGTGACAGTAGTGTTATTGGAGGTTGTACAGATGGCGGTGTGGTGACAGTAGTGTTATTGGAGGTTGTACAGATGGCGGTGTGGTGACAGTAGTGTTATTGGAGGTTGTACAGATGGCGGTGTGGTGACAGTAGTGTTATTGGAGGTTGTACAGATGGCGGTGTGGTGACAGTAGTGTTATTGGGGGCTGTACAGATGGCGGTGTGGTGACAGTAGTGTTATTGGGGGTTGTACAGATGGCGGTGTGGTGACAGTAGTGTTATTGGAGGTTGTACAGATGGCGGTGTGGTGACAGTAGTGTTATTGGAGGTTGTACAGATGGCGGTGTGGTGACAGTAGTGTTATTGGGGGCTGTACAGATGGCGGTGTGGTGACAGTAGTGTTATTGGAGGTTGTACAGATGGCGGTGTGGTGACAGTAGTGTTATTGGAGGCTGTACAGATGGCGGTGTGGTGACAGTAGTGTTATTGGAGGTTGTACAGATGGCGGTGTGGTGACAGTAGTGTTATTGGAGGTTGTACAGATGGTGGTGTGGTGACAGTAGTGTTATTGGAGGCTGTACAGATGGCGGTGTGGTGACAGTAGTGTTATTGGAGGTTGTACAGATGGCGGTGTGGTGACAGTAGTGTTATTGGAGGTTGTACAGATGGCGGTGTGGTGACAGTAGTGTTATTGGAGGCTGTACAGATGGTGGTGTGGTGACAGTAGTGTTATTGGAGGTTGTACAGATGGCGGTGTGGTGACAGTAGTGTTATTGGAGGCTGTACAGATGGCGGTGTGGTGACAGTAGTGTTATTGGAGGCTGTACAGATGGCGGTGTGGTGACAGTAGTGTTATTGGGGGTTGTACAGATGGCGGTGTGGTGACAGTAGTGTTATTGGGGGTTGTACAGATGGTGGTGTGGTGACAGTAGTGTTATTGGAGGTTGTACAGATGGCGGTGTGGTGACAGTAGTGTTATTGGAGGTTGTACAGATGGCGGTGTGGTGACAGTAGTGTTATTGGAGGTTGTACAGATGGTGGTGTGGTGACAGTAGTGTTATTGGAGGTTGTACAGATGGCGGTGTGGTGACAGTAGTGTTATTGGAGGTTGTACAGATGGCGGTGTGGTGACAGTAGTGTTATTGGGGGCTGTACAGATGGCGGTGTGGTGACAGTAGTGTTATTGGGGGCTGTACAGATGGCGGTGTGGTGACAGTAGTGTTATTGGAGGCTGTACAGATGGCGGTGTGGTGACAGTATTGTTATTGGAGGTTGTACAGATGGTGGTGTGGTGACAGTAGTGTTATTGGAGGTTGTACAGATGGTGGTGTGGTGACAGTAGTGTTATTGGAGGCTGTACAGATGGTGGTGTGGTGACAGTAGTGTTATTGGAGGTTGTACAGATGGTGGTGTGGTGACAGTAGTGTTATTGGAGGTTGTACAGATGGCGGTGTGGTGACAGTAGTGTTATTGGAGGCTGTACAGATGGCGGTGTGGTGACAGTAGTGTTATTGGAGGCTGTACAGATGGCGGTGTGGTGACAGTAGTGTTATTGGAGGCTGTACAGATGGCGGTGTGGTGACAGTAGTGTTATTGGAGGTTGTACAGATGGCGGTGTGGTGACAGTAGTGTTATTGGAGGCTGTACAGATGGCGGTGTGGTGACAGTAGTGTTATTGGAGGTTGTACAGATGGCGGGTGACAGTAGTGTTATTGGAGGTTGTACAGATGGTGGTGTGGTGACAGTAGTGTTATTGGAGGCTGTACAGATGGCGGTGTGGTGACAGTAGTGTTATTGGAGGTTGTACAGATGGCGGTGTGGTGACAGTAGTGTTATTGGAGGCTGTACAGATGGCGGTGTGGTGACAGTAGTGTTATTGGAGGTTGTACAGATGGGTGCGGTGACAGTAGTGTTATTGGAGGTTGTACAGATGGTGGTGTGGTGACAGTAGTGTTATTGGAGGCTGTACAGATGGCGGTGTGGTGACAGTAGTGTTATTGGAGGCTGTACAGATGGCGGTGTGGTGACAGTAGTGTTATTGGAGGTTGTACAGATGGCGGTGTGGTGACAGTAGTGTTATTGGAGGCTGTACAGATGGCGGTGTGGTGACAGTAGTGTTATTGGAGGCTGTACAGATGGTGGTGTGGTGACAGTAGTGTTATTGGGGGTTGTACAGATGGCGGTGTGGTGACAGTAGTGTTATTGGGGGTTGTACAGATGGCGGTGTGGTGACAGTAGTGTTATTGGAGGTTGTACAGATGGCGGTGTGGTGACAGTAGTGTTATTGGAGGTTGTACAGATGGCGGTGTGGTGACAGTAGTGTTATTGGAGGTTGTACAGATGGTGGTGTGGTGACAGTAGTGTTATTGGAGGTTGTACAGATGGCGGTGTGGTGACAGTAGTGTTATTGGAGGTTGTACAGATGGTGGTGTGGTGACAGTAGTGTTATTGGAGGTTGTACAGATGGTGGTGTGGTGACAGTAGTGTTATTGGAGGCTGTACAGATGGCGGTGTGGTGACAGTAGTGTTATTGGAGGTTGTACAGATGGCGGTGTGGTGACAGTAGTGTTATTGGAGGCTGTACAGATGGCGGTGTGGTGACAGTAGTGTTATTGGAGGTTGTACAGATGGCGGTGTGGTGACAGTAGTGTTATTGGAGGTTGTACAGATGGTGGTGTGGTGACAGTAGTGTTATTGGAGGCTGTACAGATGGCGGTGTGGTGACAGTAGTGTTATTGGAGGCTGTACAGATGGTGGTGTGGTGACAGTAGTGTTATTGGAGGTTGTACAGATGGCGGTGTGGTGACAGTAGTGTTATTGGAGGCTGTACAGATGGCGGTGTGGTGACAGTAGTGTTATTGGAGGCTGTACAGATGGCGGTGTGGTGACAGTAGTGTTATTGGGGGTTGTACAGATGGCGGTGTGGTGACAGTAGTGTTATTGGGGGTTGTACAGATGGTGGTGTGGTGACAGTAGTGTTATTGGAGGTTGTACAGATGGCGGTGTGGTGACAGTAGTGTTATTGGAGGTTGTACAGATGGCGGTGTGGTGACAGTAGTGTTATTGGAGGTTGTACAGATGGTGGTGTGGTGACAGTAGTGTTATTGGAGGTTGTACAGATGGCGGTGTGGTGACAGTAGTGTTATTGGAGGTTGTACAGATGGTGGTGTGGTGACAGTAGTGTTATTGGAGGTTGTACAGATGGCGGTGTGGTGACAGTAGTGTTATTGGAGGTTGTACAGATGGCGGTGTGGTGACAGTAGTGTTATTGGGGGCTGTACAGATGGCGGTGTGGTGACAGTAGTGTTATTGGGGGCTGTACAGATGGCGGTGTGGTGACAGTAGTGTTATTGGAGGTTGTACAGATGGCGGTGTGGTGACAGTAGTGTTATTGGAGGTTGTACAGATGGTGGTGTGGTGACAGTAGTGTTATTGGAGGCTGTACAGATGGCGGTGTGGTGACAGTAGTGTTATTGGAGGCTGTACAGATGGCGGTGTGGTGACAGTAGTGTTATTGGAGGTTGTACAGATGGCGGTGTGGTGACAGTAGTGTTATTGGAGGTTGTACAGATGGTGGTGTGGTGACAGTAGTGTTATTGGAGGCTGTACAGATGGTGGTGTGGTGACAGTAGTGTTATTGGAGGTTGTACAGATGGTGGTGTGGTGACAGTAGTGTTATTGGAGGTTGTACAGATGGCGGTGTGGTGACAGTAGTGTTATTGGAGGCTGTACAGATGGCGGTGTGGTGACAGTAGTGTTATTGGAGGTTGTACAGATGGCGGGGTGACAGTAGTGTTATTGGGGGCTGTACAGATGGCGGTGTGGTGACAGTAGTGTTATTGGAGGTTGTACAGATGGCGGTGTGGTGACAGTAGTGTTATTGGAGGCTGTACAGATGGCGGTGTGGTGACAGTAGTGTTATTGGAGGTTGTACAGATGGTGGTGTGGTGACAGTAGTGTTATTGGAGGCTGTACAGATGGCGGTGTGGTGACAGTAGTGTTATTGGAGGCTGTACAGATGGCGGTGTGGTGACAGTAGTGTTATTGGAGGCTGTACAGATGGCGGTGTGGTGACAGTAGTGTTATTGGAGGTTGTACAGATGGCGGTGTGGTGACAGTAGTGTTATTGGAGGTTGTACAGATGGTGGTGACAGTAGTGTTATTGGGGGTTGTACAGATGGTGGTGTGGTGACAGTAGTGTTATTGGGGGTTGTACAGATGGCGGTGTGGTGACAGTAGTGTTATTGGAGGTTGTACAGATGGGTGGTGACAGTAGTGTTATTGGGGGTTGTACAGATGGCCGTGTGGTGACAGTAGTGTTATTGGAGGTTGTACAGATGGCGGTGTGGTTACAGTAGTGTTATTGGAGGCTGTACAGATGGTGGTGTGGTGACAGTAGTGTTATTGGAGGCTGTACAGATGGCGGTGTGGTGACAGTAGTGTTATTGGAGGTTGTACAGATGGCGGTGACAGTAGTGTTATTGGAGGTTGTACAGATGGCGGTGTGGTGACAGTAGTGTTATTGGGGGCTGTACAGATGGCGGTGTGGTGACAGTAGTGTTATTGGAGGTTGTACAGATGGCGGTGTGGTGACAGTAGTGTTATTGGAGGTTGTACAGATGGGGTGGTGACAGTAGTGTTATTGGGGGTTGTACAGATGGTGGTGTGGTGACAGTAGTGTTATTGGGGGTTGTACAGATGGCGGTGTGGTGACAGTAGTGTTATTGGAGGTTGTACAGATGGGGGTGGTGACAGTAGTGTTATTGGGGGTTGTACAGATGGCGGTGTGGTGACAGTAGTGTTATTGGAGGTTGTACAGATGGCGGTGTGGTGACAGTAGTGTTATTGGAGGCTGTACAGATGGCGGTGTGGTGACAGTAGTGTTATTGGAGGTTTTACAGATGGCGGTGTGGTGACAGTAGTGTTATTGGAGGCTGTACAGATGGCGGTGACAGTAGTGTTATTGGAGGTTGTACAGATGGCGGTGTGGTGACAGTAGTGTTATTGGGGGTTGTACAGATGGCGGTGTGGTGACAGTAGTGTTATTGGAGGTTGTACAGATGGCGGCGTGGTGACAGTAGTGTTATTGGGGGTTGTACAGATGGCGGCGTGGTGACAGTAGTGTTATTGGGGGTTGTACAGATGGCGGTGTGGTGACAGTAGTGTTATTGGAGGTTGTACAGATGGCGGTGTGGTGACAGTAGTGTTATTGGAGGTTGTACAGATGGCGGTGTGGTAACAGTAGTGTTATTGGAGGTTGTACAGATGGCGGTGGTGACAGTAGTGTTATTGGGGGTTGTACAGATGGCGGTGTGGTGACAGTAGTGTTATTGGAGGTTGTACAGATGGCGGTGTGGTGACAGTAGTGTTATTGGAGGTTGTACAGATGGCGGTGTGGTGACAGTAGTGTTATTTTAGGTTGTACAGATGGCGGTGTGGTGACAGTAGTGTTATTGGAGGCTGTACAGATGGCGGTGACAGTAGTGTTATTGGAGGCTGTACAGATGGTGGTGTGGTGACAGTAGTGTTATTGGAGGTTGTACAGATGGAGGTGTGGTGACAGTAGTGTTATTGGAGGCTGTACAGATGGCGGTGTGGTGACAGTAGTGTTATTGGAGGTTGTACAGATGGCGGGGTGACAGTAGTGTTATTGGGGGCTGTACAGATGGCGGTGTGGTGACAGTAGTGTTATTGGAGGCTGTACAGATGGCGGTGTGGTGACAGTAGTGTTATTGGAGGTTGTACAGATGGTGGTGTGGTGACAGTAGTGTTATTGGAGGCTGTACAGATGGCGGTGTGGTGACAGTAGTGTTATTGGAGGTTGTACAGATGGCGGTGTGGTGACAGTAGTGTTATTGGAGGCTGTACAGATGGCGGTGTGGTGACAGTAGTGTTATTGGAGGCTGTACAGATGGTGGTGTGGTGACAGTAGTGTTATTGGAGGTTGTACAGATGGCGGTGTGGTGACAGTAGTGTTATTGGAGGCTGTACAGATGGCGGTGTGGTGACAGTAGTGTTATTGGAGGTTGTACAGATGGCGGGTGACAGTAGTGTTATTGGGGGCTGTACAGATGGCGGTGTGGTGACAGTAGTGTTATTGGAGGCTGTACAGATGGCGGTGTGGTGACAGTAGTGTTATTGGAGGTTGTACAGATGGTGGTGTGGTGACAGTAGTGTTATTGGAGGCTGTACAGATGGCGGTGTGGTGACAGTAGTGTTATTGGAGGTTGTACAGATGGCGGTGTGGTGACAGTAGTGTTATTGGGGGCTGTACAGATGGCGGTGTGGTGACAGTAGTGTTATTGGAGGTTGTACAGATGGCGGTGTGGTGACAGTAGTGTTATTGGAGGTTGTACAGATGGCGGTGTGGTGACAGTAGTGTTATTGGAGGTTGTACAGATGGCGGTGTGGTGACAGTAGTGTTATTGGAGGCTGTACAGATGGCGGTGTGGTGACAGTAGTGTTATTGGGGGCTGTACAGATGGCGGTGTGGTGACAGTAGTGTTATTGGGGGTTGTACAGATGGCGGTGTGGTGACAGTAGTGTTATTGGAGGCTGTACAGATGGAGGTGTGGTGACAGTAGTGTTATTGGAGGTTGTACAGATGGCGGTGTGGTGACAGTAGTGTTATTGGAGGCTGTACAGATGGCGGTGTGGTGACAGTAGTGTTATTGGAGGTTGTACAGATGGCGGTGTGGTGACAGTAGTGTTATTGGAGGTTGTACAGATGGTGGTGTGGTGACAGTAGTGTTATTGGAGGCTGTACAGATGGTGGTGTGGTGACAGTAGTGTTATTGGGGGCTGTACAGATGGCGGTGTGGTGACAGTAGTGTTATTGGGGGCTGTACAGATGGCGGTGTGGTGACAGTAGTGTTATTGGAGGTTGTACAGATGGTGGTGTGGTGACAGTAGTGTTATTGGGGGCTGTACAGATGGCGGTGTGGTGACAGTAGTGTTATTGGAGGCTGTACAGATGGCGGTGTGGTGACAGTAGTGTTATTGAGGGTTGTACAGATGGCGGTGTGGTGACAGTAGTGTTATTGGAGGCTGTACAGATGGCGGTGTGGTGACAGTAGTGTTATTGGAGGTTGTACAGATGGCGGTGTGGTGACAGTAGTGTTATTGGAGGCTGTACAGATGGCGGTGACAGTAGTGTTATTGGAGGTTGTACAGATGGCGGTGTGGTGACAGTAGTGTTATTGGGGGTTGTACAGATGGCGGTGTGGTGACAGTAGTGTTATTGGAGGTTGTACAGATGGTGGCGTGGTGACAGTAGTGTTATTGGGGGTTGTACAGATGGCGGCGTGGTGACAGTAGTGTTATTGGGGGTTGTACAGTTGGCGGTGTGGTGACAGTAGTGTTATTGGAGGTTGTACAGATGGCGGTGTGGTGACAGTAGTGTTATTGGAGGTTGTACAGATGGCGGTGTGGTGACAGTAGTGTTATTGGAGGTTGTACAGATGGCGGGTGGTGACAGTAGTGTTATTGGGGGTTGTACAGATGGCGGTGTGGTGACAGTAGTGTTATTGGAGGTTGTACAGATGGCGGTGTGGTGACAGTAGTGTTATTGGAGGTTGTACAGATGGCGGTGTGGTGACAGTAGTGTTATTGTAGGTTGTACAGATGGCGGTGTGGTGACAGTAGTGTTATTGGAGGCTGTACAGATGGTGGTGACAGTAGTGTTATTGGAGGCTGTACAGATGGTGGTGTGGTGACAGTAGTGTTATTGGAGGTTGTACAGATGGAGGTGTGGTGACAGTAGTGTTATTGGAGGCTGTACAGATGGCGGTGTGGTGACAGTAGTGTTATTGGAGGTTGTACAGATGGGGGCGGTGACAGTAGTGTTATTGGGGGCTGTACAGATGGCGGTGTGGTGACAGTAGTGTTATTGGAGGCTGTACAGATGGCGGTGTGGTGACAGTAGTGTTATTGGAGGTTGTACAGATGGTGGTGTGGTGACAGTAGTGTTATTGGAGGCTGTACAGATGGCGGTGTGGTGACAGTAGTGTTATTGGAGGTTGTACAGATGGCGGTGTGGTGACAGTAGTGTTATTGGAGGCTGTACAGATGGCGGGTGGTGACAGTAGTGTTATTGGAGGCTGTACAGATGGTGGTGTGGTGACAGTAGTGTTATTGGAGGTTGTACAGATGGCGGTGTGGTGACAGTAGTGTTATTGGAGGCTGTACAGATGGCGGTGTGGTGACAGTAGTGTTATTGGAGGTTGTACAGATGGCGGTGTGGTGACAGTAGTGTTATTGGGGGCTGTACAGATGGCGGTGTGGTGACAGTAGTGTTATTGGAGGCTGTACAGATGGCGGTGTGGTGACAGTAGTGTTATTGGAGGTTGTACAGATGGTGGTGTGGTGACAGTAGTGTTATTGGAGGCTGTACAGATGGCGGTGTGGTGACAGTAGTGTTATTGGAGGTTGTACAGATGGCGGTGTGGTGACAGTAGTGTTATTGGGGGCTGTACAGATGGCGGTGTGGTGACAGTAGTGTTATTGGGGGTTGTACAGATGGCGGTGTGGTGACAGTAGTGTTATTGGAGGTTGTACAGATGGCGGTGACAGTAGTGTTATTGGAGGTTGTACAGATGGCGGTGTGGTGACAGTAGTGTTATTGGAGGCTGTACAGATGGCGGTGTGGTGACAGTAGTGTTATTGGGGGCTGTACAGATGGCGGTGTGGTGACAGTAGTGTTATTGGGGGTTGTACAGATGGCGGTGTGGTGACAGTAGTGTTATTGGAGGCTGTACAGATGGCGGTGTGGTGACAGTAGTGTTATTGGAGGTTGTACAGATGGCGGTGTGGTGACAGTAGTGTTATTGGAGGCTGTACAGATGGCGGTGTGGTGACAGTAGTGTTATTGGAGGTTGTACAGATGGCGGGTGACAGTAGTGTTATTGGAGGTTGTACAGATGGTGGTGTGGTGACAGTAGTGTTATTGGAGGCTGTACAGATGGTGGTGTGGTGACAGTAGTGTTATTGGGGGCTGTACAGATGGCGGTGTGGTGACAGTAGTGTTATTGGGGGCTGTACAGATGGCGGTGTGGTGACAGTAGTGTTATTGGAGGTTGTACAGATGGTGGTGTGGTGACAGTAGTGTTATTGGGGGCTGTACAGATGGTGGTGTGGTGACAGTAGTGTTATTGGAGGTTGTACAGATGGCGGTGTGGTGACAGTAGTGTTATTGGGGGTTGTACAGATGGCGGTGTGGTGACAGTAGTGTTATTGGAGGCTGTACAGATGGCGGTGTGGTGACAGTAGTGTTATTGGGGGTTGTACAGATGGCGGTGTGGTGACAGTAGTGTTATTGGAGGTTGTACAGATGGCGGTGTGGTGACAGTAGTGTTATTGGGGGTTGTACAGATGGCGGGTGGTGACAGTAGTGTTATTGGGGGTTGTACAGATGGCGGTGTGGTGACAGTAGTGTTATTGGAGGTTGTACAGATGGCGGTGTGGTGACAGTAGTGTTATTGGAGGTTGTACAGATGGCGGTGTGGTGACAGTAGTGTTATTGGAGGTTGTACAGATGGCGGTGTGGTGACAGTAGTGTTATTGGAGGCTGTACAGATGGCGGTGACAGTAGTGTTATTGGAGGCTGTACAGATGGTGGTGTGGTGACAGTAGTGTTATTGGAGGTTGTACAGATGGAGGTGTGGTGACAGTAGTGTTATTGGAGGCTGTACAGATGGCGGTGTGGTGACAGTAGTGTTATTGGAGGTTGTACAGATGGCGGTGACAGTAGTGTTATTGGGGGCTGTACAGATGGCGGTGTGGTGACAGTAGTGTTATTGGAGGCTGTACAGATGGCGGTGTGGTGACAGTAGTGTTATTGGAGGTTGTACAGATGGTGGTGTGGTGACAGTAGTGTTATTGGAGGCTGTACAGATGGCGGTGTGGTGACAGTAGTGTTATTGGAGGTTGTACAGATGGAGGTGTGGTGACAGTACTGTTATTGGGGGTTGTACAGATGGCGGTGTGGTGACAGTAGTGTTATTGGAGGCTGTACAGATGGCGGTGTGGTGACAGTAGTGTTATTGGAGGTTGTACAGATGGTGGTGTGGTGACAGTAGTGTTATTGGAGGCTGTACAGATGGCGGTGTGGTGACAGTAGTGTTATTGGAGGCTGTACAGATGGCGGTGTGGTGACAGTAGTGTTATTGGAGGCTGTACAGATGGCGGTGTGGTGACAGTAGTGTTATTGGAGGTTGTACAGATGGCGGTGTGGTGACAGTAGTGTTATTGGGGGTTGTACAGATGGCGGTGTGGTGACAGTAGTGTTATTGGCGTTTGTACAGATGGTGGTGACAGTAGTGTTATTGGGGGTTGTACAGATGGCGGTGTGGTGACAGTAGTGTTATTGGAGGTTGTACAGATGGCGGTGTGGTGACTAGTGTTATTGGAGGTTGTACAGATGGCGGTGTGGTGACAGTAGTGTTATTGGAGGCTGTACAGATGGCGGTGTGGTGACAGTAGTGTTATTGGAGGTTGTACAGATGGCGGTGTGGTGACAGTAGTGTTATTGGGGGCTGTACAGATGGCGGTGTGGTGACAGTAGTGTTATTGGGGGTTGTACAGATGGCGGTGTGGTGACAGTAGTGTTATTGGAGGTTGTACAGATGGCGGTGACAGTAGTGTTATTGGAGGTTGTACAGATGGCGGTGTGGTAACAGTAGTGTTATTGGGGGCTGTACAGATGGCGGTGTGGTGACAGTAGTGTTATTGGGGGTTGTACAGATGGCGGTGTGGTGACAGTAGTGTTATTGGAGGCTGTACAGATGGCGGTGTGGTGACAGTAGTGTTATTGGAGGTTGTACAGATGGCGGTGACAGTAGTGTTATTGGAGGTTGTACAGATGGTGGTGTGGTGACAGTAGTGTTATTGGAGGCTGTACAGATGACGGTGTGGTGACAGTAGTGTTATTGGAGGCTGTACAGATGGTGGTGTGGTGACAGTAGTGTTATTGGAGGTTGTACAGATGGCGGTGTGGTGACAGTAGTGTTATTGGAGGCTGTACAGATGGCGGTGTGGTGACAGTAGTGTTATTGGAGGCTGTACAGATGGTGGTGTGGTGACAGTAGTGTTATTGGGGGTTGTACAGATGGCGGTGTGGTGACAGTAGTGTTATTGGGGGTTGTACAGATGGTGGTGTGGTGACAGTAGTGTTATTGGAGGTTGTACAGATGGCGGTGTGGTGACAGTAGTGTTATTGGAGGTTGTACAGGTGGCGGTGTGGTGACAGTAGTGTTATTGGAGGCTGTACAGATGGCGGTGTGGTGACAGTAGTGTTATTGGGGGTTGTACAGATGGCGGTGTGGTGACAGTAGTGTTATTGGAGGTTGTACAGATGGTGGTGTGGTGACAGTAGTGTTATTGGAGGTTGTACAGATGGCGGTGTGGTGACAGTAGTGTTATTGGAGGCTGTACAGATGGCGGTGTGGTGACAGTAGTGTTATTGGAGGTTTGTACAGATGGTGGTGTGGTGACAGTAGTGTTATTGGTGGTTGTACAGATGGCGGTGTGGTGACAGTAGTGTTATTGGAGGTTGTACAGATGGCGGTGTGGTGACAGTAGTGTTATTGGGGGCTGTACAGATGGCGGTGTGGTGACAGTAGTGTTATTGGAGGTTGTACAGATGGCGGTGTGGTGACAGTAGT
Source organism: Leptodactylus fallax (assembly GCA_947044405.1). Taxonomy (NCBI): domain Eukaryota; kingdom Metazoa; phylum Chordata; class Amphibia; order Anura; family Leptodactylidae; genus Leptodactylus; species Leptodactylus fallax. The sequence goes on from CAMRHE010001267.1 coordinate 42,518, forward strand.
GTTATTGGGGGCTGTACAGATGGCGGTGTGGTGACAGTAGTGTTATTGGGGGCTGTACAGATGGCGGTGTGGTGACAGTAGTGTTATTGGAGGCTGTACAGATGGCGGTGTGGTGACAGTATTGTTATTGGAGGTTGTACAGATGGTGGTGTGGTGACAGTAGTGTTATTGGAGGTTGTACAGATGGTGGTGTGGTGACAGTAGTGTTATTGGAGGCTGTACAGATGGTGGTGTGGTGACAGTAGTGTTATTGGAGGTTGTACAGATGGTGGTGTGGTGACAGTAGTGTTATTGGAGGTTGTACAGATGGCGGTGTGGTGACAGTAGTGTTATTGGAGGCTGTACAGATGGCGGTGTGGTGACAGTAGTGTTATTGGAGGCTGTACAGATGGCGGTGTGGTGACAGTAGTGTTATTGGAGGCTGTACAGATGGCGGTGTGGTGACAGTAGTGTTATTGGAGGCGTGTACAGATGGCGGTGTGGTGACAGTAGTGTTATTGGAGGTTGTACAGATGGCGGTGTGGTGACAGTAGGCTAGTGTTATTGGGGGTTGTACAGATGGCGGTGTGGTGACAGTAGTGTTATTGGGGGTTGTACAGATGGCGGGTGACAGTAGTGTTATTGGAGGTTGTACAGATGGCGGTGTGGTGACAGTAGTGTTATTGGAGGTTGTACAGATGGCGGTGTGGTGACAGTAGTGTTATTGGAGGCTGTACAGATGGCGGTGTGGTGACAGTAGTGTTATTGGAGGTTGTACAGATGGCGGTGTGGTGACAGTAGTGTTATTGGAGGTTGTACAGATGGCGGTGTGGTGACAGTAGTGTTATTGGGGGTTGTACAGATGGCGGTGTGGTGACAGTAGTGTTATTGGAGGTTGTACAGATGGCGGTGTGGTGACAGTAGTGTTATTGGGGGCTGTACAGATGGCGGTGTGGTGACAGTAGTGTTATTGGAGGTTGTACAGATGGCGGTGTGGTGACAGTAGTGTTATTGGGGGTTGTACAGATGGCGGTGTGGTGACAGTAGTGTTATTGGAGGTTGTACAGATGGCGGTGTGGTGACAGTAGTGTTATTGGGGGTTGTACAGATGGCGGTGTGGTGACAGTAGTGTTATTGGAGGTTGTACAGATGGCGGTGACAGTAGTGTTATTGGAGGTTGTACAGATGGCGGTGTGGTGACAGTAGTGTTATTGGGGGTTGTACAGATGGCGGTGTGGTGACAGTAGTGTTATTGGAGGTTGTACAGATGGCGGTGTGGTGACAGTAGTGTTATTGGAGGCTGTACAGATGGCGGTGTGGTGACAGTAGTGTTATTGGAGGCTGTACAGATGGCGGTGTGGTGACAGTAGTGTTATTGGAGGCTGTACAGATGGCGGTGTGGTGACAGTAGTGTTATTGGAGGCTGTACAGATGGCGGTGTGGTGACAGTAGTGTTATTGGAGGTTGTACAGATGGCGGTGTGGTGACAGTAGTGTTATTGGAGGGTGTACAGATGGCGGTGTGGTGACAGTAGTGTTATTGGGGGTTGTACAGATGGTGGTGCGGTGACAGTAGTGTTATTGGGGGTTGTACAGATGGCGGTGTGGTGACAGTAGTGTTATTGGAGGTTGTACAGATGGCGGTGTGGTGACAGTAGTGTTATTGGGGGTTGTACAGATGGCGGTGTGGTGACAGTAGTGTTATTGGAGGCTGTACAGATGGCGGTGTGGTGACAGTAGTGTTATTGGAGGTTGTACAGATGGCGGTGTGGTGACAGTAGTGTTATTGGGGGTTGTACAGATGGCGGTGTGGTGACAGTAGTGTTATTGGGGGTTGTACAGATGGCGGTGTGGTGACAGTAGTGTTATTGGAGGCTGTACAGATGGCGGTGTGGTGACAGTAGTGTTATTGGAGGCTGTACAGATGGCGGTGTGGTGACAGTAGTGTTATTGGGGGTTGTACAGATGGCGGTGTGGTGACAGTAGTGTTATTGGAGGTTGTACAGATGGCGGTGTGGTGACAGTAGTGTTATTGGAGGCTGTACAGATGGCGGTGTGGTGACAGTAGTGTTATTGGAGGTTGTACAGATGGCGGTGTGGTGACAGTAGTGTTATTGGGGGTTGTACAGATGGCGGTGTGGTGACAGTAGTGTTATTGGAGGTTGTACAGATGGCGGTGTGGTGACAGTAGTGTTATTGGGGGTTGTACAGATGGCGGTGTGGTGACAGTAGTGTTATTGGAGGCTGTACAGATGGCGGTGTGGTGACAGTAGTGTTATTGGAGGTTGTACAGATGGCGGTGTGGTGACAGTAGTGTTATTGGAGGTTGTACAGATGGTGGTGTGGTGACAGTAGTGTTATTGGAGGCTGTACAGATGGCGGTGTGGTGACAGTAGTGTTATTGGAGGCTGTACAGATGGTGGTGTGGTGACAGTAGTGTTATTGGAGGTTGTACAGATGGCGGTGTGGTGACAGTAGTGTTATTGGAGGTTGTACAGATGGTTGTGTGGTGACAGTAGTGTTATTGGAGGTTGTACAGATGGCGGTGTGGTGACAGTAGTGTTATTGGAGGTTGTCGTGGTTGTACAGATGGCGGTGTGGTGACAGTAGTGTTATTGGAGGTTGTACAGATGGCGGTGTGGTGACAGTAGTGTTATTGGGGGCTGTACAGATGGCGGTGTGGTGACAGTAGTGTTATTGGGGGCTGTACAGATGGCGGTGTGGTGACAGTAGTGTTATTGGAGGCTGTACAGATGGCGGTGTGGTGACAGTAGTGTTATTGGAGGTTGTACAGATGGTGGTGTGGTGACAGTAGCGTTATTGGAGGTTGTACAGATGGTGGTGTGGTGACAGTAGTGTTATTGGAGGTTGTACAGATGGCGGTGTGGTGACAGTAGTGTTATTGGAGGCTGTACAGATGGTGGTGTGGTGACAGTAGTGTTATTGGAGGTTGTACAGATGGCGGTGTGGTGACAGTAGTGTTATTGGAGGTTGTACAGATGGCGGTGTGGTGACAGTAGTGTTATTGGAGGCTGTACAGATGGTGGTGTGGTGACAGTAGTGTTATTGGAGGTTGTACAGATGGTGGTGTGGTGACAGTAGTGTTATTGGAGGTTGTACAGATGGCGGTGTGGTGACAGTAGTGTTATTGGGGGTTGTACAGATGGCGGTGTGGTGACAGTAGTGTTATTGGAGGTTGTACAGATGGCGGTGTGGTGACAGTAGTGTTATTGGGGGTTGTACAGATGGCGGTGTGGTGACAGTAGTGTTATTGGAGGTTGTACAGATGGGGGTGGTGACAGTAGTGTTATTGGAGGTTGTACAGATGGCGGTGTGGTGACAGTAGTGTTATTGGAGGTTGTACAGATGGCGGTGTGGTGACAGTAGTGTTATTGGAGGTTGTACAGATGGCGGTGACAGTAGTGTTATTGGAGGCTGTACAGATGGCGGTGTGGTGACAGTAGTGTTATTGGAGGCTGTACAGATGGCGGTGTGGTGACAGTAGTGTTATTGGAGGCTGTACAGATGGCGGTGTGGTGACAGTAGTGTTATTGGAGGCTGTACAGATGGCGGTGTGGTGACAGTAGTGTTATTGGGGGTTGTACAGATGGCGGGTGACAGTAGTGTTATTGGGGGTTGTACAGATGGCGGTGACAGTAGTGTTATTGGAGGTTGTACAGATGGCGGTGTGGTGACAGTAGTGTTATTGGGGGTTGTACAGATGGCGGTGTGGTGACAGTAGTGTTATTGGAGGCTGTACAGATGGCGGTGTGGTGACAGTAGTGTTATTGGAGGTTGTACAGATGGCGGTGTGGTGACAGTAGTGTTATTGGGGGTTGTACAGATGGCGGTGTGGTGACAGTAGTGTTATTGGAGGTTGTACAGATGGCGGTGTGGTGACAGTAGTGTTATTGGGGGTTGTACAGATGGCGGTGTGGTGACAGTAGTGTTATTGGGGGCTGTACAGATGGCGGTGTGGTGACAGTAGTGTTATTGGGGGTTGTACAGATGGCGGTGTGGTGACAGTAGTGTTATTGGAGGCTGTACAGATGGCGGTGTGGTGACAGTAGTGTTATTGGAGGTTGTACAGATGGCGGTGACAGTAGTGTTATTGGAGGTTGTACAGATGGTGGTGTGGTGACAGTAGTGTTATTGGAGGCTGTACAGATGGCGGTGTGGTGACAGTAGTGTTATTGGAGGCTGTACAGATGGCGGTGTGGTGACAGTAGTGTTATTGGAGGCTGTACAGATGGCGGTGTGGTGACAGTAGTGTTATTGGAGGTTGTACAGATGGTGGTGTGGTGACAGTAGTGTTATTGGAGGTTGTACAGATGGCGGTGTGGTGACAGTAGTGTTATTGGAGGTTGTACAGATGGCGGTGTGGTGACAGTAGTGTTATTGGAGGTTGTACAGATGGCGGTGTGGTGACAGTAGTGTTATTGGAGGTTGTACAGATGGTGGTGTGGTGACAGTAGTGTTATTGGAGGTTGTACAGATGGCGGTGTGGTGACAGTAGTGTTATTGGAGGTTGTACAGATGGCGGTGTGGTGACAGTAGTGTTATTGGGGGCTGTACAGATGGCGGTGTGGTGACAGTAGTGTTATTGGGGGCTGTACAGATGGCGGTGTGGTGACAGTAGTGTTATTGGAGGCTGTACAGATGGCGGTGTGGTGACAGTATTGTTATTGGAGGTTGTACAGATGGTGGTGTGGTGACAGTAGTGTTATTGGAGGTTGTACAGATGGTGGTGTGGTGACAGTAGTGTTATTGGAGGCTGTACAGATGGTGGTGTGGTGACAGTAGTGTTATTGGAGGTTGTACAGATGGCGGTGTGGTGACAGTAGTGTTATTGGAGGTTGTACAGATGGCGGTGTGGTGACAGTAGTGTTATTGGGGGCTGTACAGATGGCGGTGTGGTGACAGTAGTGTTATTGGAGGCTGTACAGATGGCGGTGTGGTGACAGTAGTGTTATTGGGGGTTGTACAGATGGCGGTGTGGTGACAGTAGTGTTATTGGAGGTTGTACAGATGGCGGTGTGGTGACAGTAGTGTTATTGGGGGCTGTACCGATGGCGGTGTGGTGACAGTAGTGTTATTGGAGGCTGTACAGATGGCGGTGTGGTGACAGTAGTGTTATTGGAGGTTGTACAGATGGCGGTGTGGTGACAGTAGTGTTATTGGAGGTTGTACAGATGGTGGTGTGGTGACAGTAGTGTTATTGGAGGCTGTACAGATGGCGGTGTGGTGACAGTAGTGTTATTGGAGGTTGTACAGATGGTGGTGTGGTGACAGTAGTGTTATTGGAGGTTGTACAGATGGCGGTGTGGTGACAGTAGTGTTATTGGAGGCCGTACAGATGGCGGTGTGGTGACAGTAGTGTTATTGGAGGATGTACAGATGGCGGTGTGGTGACAGTAGTGTTATTGGAGGCTGTACAGATGGCGGTGTGGTGACAGTAGTGTTATTGGAGGCTGTACAGATGGCGGTGTGGTGACAGTAGTGTTATTGGAGGTTGTACAGATGGCGGTGTGGTGACAGTAGTGTTATTGGAGGTTGTACAGATGGTGGTGTGGTGACAGTAGTGTTATTGGGGGCTGTACAGATGGCGGTGTGGTGACAGTAGTGTTATTGGAGGTTGTACAGATGGCGGTGTGGTGACAGTAGTGTTATTGGGGGCTGTACAGATGGCGGTGTGGTGACAGTAGTGTTATTGGGGGCTGTACAGATGGCGGTGTGGTGACAGTAGTGTTATTGGAGGTTGTACAGATGGCGGTGTGGTGACAGTAGTGTTATTTGAGGTTGTACAGATGGCGGTGTGGTGACAGTAGTGTTATTGGAGGTTGTACAGATGGCGGTGTGGTGACAGTAGTGTTATTGCAGGTTGTACAGATGGCGGTGTGGTGACAGTAGTGTTATTGGAGGTTGTACAGATGGCGGTGTGGTGACAGTAGTGTTATTGGAGGTTGTACAGATGGCGGTGACAGTAGTGTTATTGGAGGCTGTACAGATGGCGGTGTGGTGACAGTAGTGTTATTGGAGGCTGTACAGATGGCGGTGTGGTGACAGTAGTGTTATTGGAGGCTGTACAGATGGCGGTGTGGTGACAGTAGTGTTATTGGAGGTTGTACAGGTGGTGGTGTGGTGACAGTAGTGTTATTGGAGGTTGTACAGATGGCGGTGACAGTAGTGTTATTGGAGGCTGTACAGATGGCGGTGTGGTGACAGTAGTGTTATTGGAGGCTGTACAGATGGCGTGTGGTGACAGTAGTGTTATTGGAGGTTGTACAGATGGCGGTGTGGTGACAGTAGTGTTATTGGAGGCTGTACAGATGGCGGTGTGGTGACAGTAGTGTTATTGGGGGTTGTACAGATGGCGGTGTGGTGACAGTAGTTTTATTGGAGGTTGTACAGATGGCGGTGTGGTGACAGTAGTGTTATTGGAGGCTGTACAGATGGCGTGGTGACAGTAGTGTTATTGGTGGTTGTACAGATGGTGGTGTGGTGACAGTAGTGTTATTGGAGGTTGTACAGATGGCGGTGTGGTGACAGTAGTGTTATTGGAGGTTGTACAGATGGCGGTGACAGTAGTGTTATTGGGGGTTGTACAGATGGCGGTGTGGTGACAGTAGTGTTATTGGGGGTTGTACAGATGGCGGTGTGGTGACAGTAGTGTTATTGGAGGTTGTACAGATGGCGGTGTGGTGACAGTAGTGTTATTGGGGGCTGTACAGATGGCGGTGTGGTGACAGTAGTGTTATTGGGGGTTGTACAGATGACGGTGTGGTGACAGTAGTGTTATTGGGGGTTGTACAGATGGCGGTGTGGTGACAGTAGTGTTATTGGGGGCTGTAGAGATGGTGGTGTGGTGACAGTAGTGTTATTGGAGGTTGTACAGATGGCGGTGCGGTGACAGTAGTGTTATTGGAGGTTGTATAGATGGCTTTGCGGTGACAGTAGTGTTATTGGAGGTTGTACAGATGGCGGCGGTGACAGTAGTGTTATTGGAGGTTGTACAGATGGCGGTGTGGTGACAGTAGTGTTATTGGAGGCTGTACAGATGGCGGTGTGGTGACAGTAGTGTTATTGGAGGCTGTACAGATGGCTGGTGACAGTAGTGTTATTGGAGGTTGTACAGATGGCGGTGTGGTGACAGTAGTGTTATTGGAGGCTGTACAGATGGCGGTGTGGTGACAGTAGTGTTATTGGGGGCTGTACAGATGGCGGTGTCGTGACAGTAGTGTTATCGGAGGTTGTACAGATGGCGGTGTGGTGACAGTAGTGTTATTGGGGGCTGTACAGATGGCGGTGTGGTGACAGTAGTGTTATTGGTGGTTGTACAGATGGTGGTGTGGTGACAGTAGTGTTATTGGGGGTTGTACAGATGGCGGTGTGGTGACAGTAGTGTTATTGGGGGTTGTACAGATGGCGGTGTGGTGACAGTAGTGTTATTGGGGGCTGTACAGATGGCGGTGTGGTGACAGTAGTGTTATTGGAGGCTGTACAGATGGCGGTGTGGTGACAGTAGTGTTATTGGAGGTTGTACAGATGGCGGTGTGGTGACAGTAGTGTTATTGGAGGTTGTACAGATGGTGGTGTGGTGACAGTAGTGTTATTGGAGGTTGTACAGATGGCGGTGTGGTGACAGTAGTGTTATTGGAGGTTGTACAGATGGCGGTGTGGTGACAGTAGTGTTATTGGTGGTTGTACAGATGGTGGTGTGGTGACAGTAGTGTTATTGGAGGTTGTACAGATGGCGGTGTGGTGACAGTAGTGTTATTGGAGGTTGTACAGATGGCGGTGTGGTGACAGTAGTGTTATTGGTGGTTGTACAGATGGCGGTGTGGTGACAGTAGTGTTATTGGAGGCTGTACAGATGGCGGTGTGGTGACAGTAGTGTTATTGGTGGTTGTACAGATGGTGGTGTGGTGACTAGTGTTATTGGAGGTTGTACAGATGGCGGTGTGGTGACAGTAGTGTTATTGGAGGTTATACAGATGGCGGTGTGGTGACAGTAGTGTTATTGGGGGTTGTACAGATGGCGGTGTGGTGACAGTAGTGTTATTGGGGGCTGTACAGATGGCGGTGTGGTGACAGTAGTGTTATTGTAGGTTGTACAGATGGCGGTGTGGTGACAATAGTGTTATTGGGGGTTGTACAGATGGTGGTTGGTCACAGTAGTGTTATTGGAGGTTGTACAGGTGGCGGTGTGGTGACAGTAGTGTTATTGGGGGTTGTACAGATCGTGGTGACAGTAGTGTTATTGGAGGTTGTACAGGTGGCGGTGTGGTGACAGTAATGTTATTGGAGGCTGTACAGATGGCGGTGTGGTGACAGTAGTGTTATTGGAGGCTGTACAGATGGCGGTGTGGTGACAGTAGTGTTATTGGGGGTTGTACAGATGGCGGTGTGGTGACAGTAGTGTTATTGGAGGCTGTACAGATGGCGGTGTGGTGACAGTAGTGTTATTGGAGGTTGTACAGATGGCGGTGTGGTGACAGTAGTGTTATTGGGGGTTGTACAGATGGTGGTGACAGTAGTGTTATTGGAGGTTGTACAGGTGGAGGTGTGGTGACAGTAATGTTATTGGGGGCTGTACAGATGGCGGTGTGGTGACAGTAGTGTTATTGGAGGCTGTACAGATGGCGGTGTGGTGACAGTAGTGTTATTGGGGGTTGTACAGATGGCGGTGTGGTGACAGTAGTGTTATTGGAGGATGTACAGATGGTGGTGTGGTGACAGTGTTATTGGAGGTTGTACAGATGGCGGTGTGGTGACAGTAGTGTTATTGGAGGTTGTACAGATGGCGGTGTGGTGACAGTAGTGTTATTGGAGGTTGTACAGATGGCGGTGTGGTGACAGTAGTGTTATTGGAGGTTGTACAGATGGCGGTGTGGTGACAGTAGTGTTATTGGAGGTTGTACAGATGGCGGTGTGGTGACAGTAGTGTTATTGGGGGCTGTACAGTTGGTGGTGTGGTGACAGTAGTGTTATTGGAGGTTGTACAGGTGGCGGTGTGGTGACAGTAGTGTTATTGGGGGTTGTACAGGTGGCGGTGTGGTGACAGTAGTGTTATTGGAGGCTGTACAGATGGTGGTGTGGCGACAGTAGTGTTATTGGAGGTTGTACAGATGGCGGTGTGGTGACAGTAGTGTTATTGGGGGTTGTACAGGTGATGGTGTGGTGACAGTAGTGTTATTGGGGGTTGTACAGATGGCGGTATGGTGACAGTAGTGTTATTGGAGGTTGTACAGATGGCGGTTTGGTGACAGTAGTGTTATTGGAGGTTGTACAGATGGCGGTGTGGTGACAGTAGTGTTATTGGGGGCTGTACAGATGGTGGTGTGGTGACAGTAGTGTTATTGGAGGTTGTACAGGTGGCGGTGTGGTGACTGTAGTGTTATTGGGGGTTGTACAGGTGGCGGTGTGGTGACAGTAGTGTTATTGGAGGCTGTACAGATGGTGGTATGGTGACAGTAGTGTTATTGGAGGTTGTACAGATGGCGGTTTGGTGACAGTAGTGTTATTGGAGGTTGTACAGATGGCGGTGTGGTGACAGTAGTGTTATTGGAGGTTGTACAGATGGCGGTGTGGTGACAGTAGTGTTATTGGGGGCTGTACAGATGGTGGTGTGGTGACAGTAGTGTTATTGGAGGTTGTACAGGTGGCGGTGTGGTGACTGTAGTGTTATTGGGGGTTGTACAGGTGGCGGTGTGGTGACAGTAGTGTTATTGGAGGCTGTACAGATGGTGGTGACAGTAGTGTTATTGGAGGCTGTACAGATGGCGGTGACAGTAGTGTTATTGGAGGTTGTACAGATGGCGGTGTGGTGACAGTAGTGTTATTGGAGGCTGTACAGATGGCGGTGTGGTGACAGTAGTGTTATTGGGGGCTGTACAGATGGCGGTGTGGTGACAGTAGTGTTATCGGAGGTTGTACAGGTGGCGGTGTGGTGACAGTAGTGTTATTGGGGGCTGTACAGATGGCGGTGTGGTGACAGTAGTGTTATTGGAGGCTGTGCAGATGGCGGTGTGGTGACAGTAGTGTTATTGGGGGATGTACAGATGGCGGTGTGGTGACAGTAGTGTTATTGGGAGATGGCGGTGTGGTGACAGTAGTGTTATTGGAGGTTGTACAGATGGCGGTGTGGTGACAGTAGTGTTATTGGAGGCTGTACAGATGGCGGTGTGGTGACAGTAGTGTTATTGGAGGTTGTACAGATGGCGGTGTGGTGACAGTAGTGTTATTGGGGGTTGTACAGATGGTGGTGTGGTGTGGTGACAGTAGTGTTATTGGAGGTTGTACAGATGGCGGTGTGGTGACAGTAGTGTTATTGGGGGTTGTACAGATGGCGGTGTGGTGACAGTAGTGTTATTGGGGGCTGTACAGATGGCGGTGTGGTGACAGTAGTGTTATTGGAGGTTGTACAGATGGCGGTGTGGTGACAGTAGTGTTATTGGAGGTTGTACAGATGGCGGTGTGGTGACAGTAGTGTTATTGGGGGTTGTACAGATGGTGGTGACAGTAGTGTTATTGGAGGTTGTACAGGTGGCGGTGTGGTGACAGTAGTGTTATTGGAGGTTGTACAGATGGCGGTGTGGTGACAGTAGTGTTATTGGGGGTTGTACAGATGGTGGTGACAGTAGTGTTATTGGAGGTTGTACAGGTGGCGGTGTGGTGACAGTAGTGTTATTGGGGGCTGTACAGATGGCGGTGTGGTGACAGTAGTGTTATTGGAGGCTGTACAGATGGCGGTGTGGTGACAGTAGTGTTATTGGGGGCTGTACAGATGGCCGTGTGGTGACAGTAGTGTTATTGGAGGTTGTACAGATGGCGGTGTGGTGACAGTAGTGTTATTGGAGGTTGTACAGATGGTGGTGTGGTGACAGTAGTGTTATTGGAGGTTGTACAGATGGCGGTGCGGTGACAGTAGTGTTATTGGAGGTTGTATAGATGGCTTTGCGGTGACAGTAGTGTTATTGGAGGTTGTACAGATGGCGGTGACAGTAGTGTTATTGGAGGTTGTACAGATGGCGGTGTGGTGACAGTAGTGTTATTGGAGGCTGTACAGATGGCGGTGTGGTGACAGTAGTGTTATTGGAGGCTGTACAGATGGCGGTGACAGTAGTGTTATTGGAGGTTGTACAGATGGCGGTGTGGTGACAGTAGTGTTATTGGAGGCTGTACAGATGGCGGTGTGGTGACAGTAGTGTTATTGGGGGCTGTACAGATGGCGGTGTGGTGACAGTAGTGTTATCGGAGGTTGTACAGGTGGCGGTGTGGTGACAGTAGTGTTATTGGGGGCTGTACAGATGGCGGTGTGGTGACAGTAGTGTTATTGGTGGTTGTACAGATGGTGGTGTGGTGACAGTAGTGTTATTGGGGGTTGTACAGATGGCGGTGTGGTGACAGTAGTGTTATTGGGGGTTGTACAGATGGCGGTGTGGTGACAGTAGTGTTATTGGGGGCTGTACAGATGGCGGTGTGGTGACAGTAGTGTTATTGGAGGCTGTACAGATGGCGGTGTGGTGACAGTAGTGTTATTGGAGGTTGTACAGTTGGCGGTGTGGTGACAGTAGTGTTATTGGAGGTTGTACAGATGGTGGTGTGGTGACAGTAGTGTTATTGGAGGCTGTACAGATGGTGGTGTGGTGACAGTAGTGTTATTGGAGGTTGTACAGGTGGTGGTGTGGTGACAGTAGTGTTATTGGAGGTTGTACAGATGGCGGTGTGGTGACAGTAGTGTTATTGGAGGTTGTACAGATGGCGGTGTGGTGACAGTAGTGTTATTGGGGGTTGTACAGGTGGTGGTGACAGTAGTGTTATTGGAGGCTGTACAGATGGCGGTGTGGTGACAGTAGTGTTATTGGAGGCTGTGCAGATGGCGGTGTGGTGACAGTAGTGTTATTGGGGGATGTACAGATGGCGGTGTGGTGACAGTAGTGTTATTGGAGATGGCGGTGTGGTGACAGTAGTGTTATTGGTGGTTGTACAGATGGCGGTGTGGTGACAGTAGTGTTATTGGAGGTTGTACAGATGGCGGTGTGGTGACAGTAGTGTTATTGGAGGTTGTACAGATGGTGGTGTGGTGACAGTAGTGTTATTGGAGGTTGTACAGATGGCGGTGTGGTGACAGTAGTGTTATTGGAGGTTGTACAGATGGCGGTGTGGTGACAGTAGTGTTATTGGAGATTGTACAGATGGCGGTGTGGTGACAGTAGTGTTATTGGAGGTTGTACAGATGGCGGTGTGGTGACAGTAGTGTTATTGGAGGTTGTACAGATGGCGGTGTGGTGACAGTAGTGTTATTGGAGGTTGTACAGGTGGCGGTGTGGTGACAGTAGTGTTATTGGGGGCTGTACAGATGGCGGTGTGGTGACAGTAGTGTTATTGGGGGCTTTACAGATGGCGGTGTGGTGACAGTAGTGTTATTGGGGGTTGTACAGATGACGGTGTGGTGACAGTAGTGTTATTGGGGGTTGTACAGATGGCGGTGTGGTGACAGTAGTGTTATTGGGGGCTGTAGAGATGGTGGTGTGGTGACAGTAGTGTTATTGGAGGTTGTACAGATGGCGGTGCGGTGACAGTAGTGTTATTGGAGGTTGTATAGATGGCTTTGCGGTGACAGTAGTGTTATTGGAGGTTGTACAGATGGCGGTGACAGTAGTGTTATTGGAGGTTGTACAGATGGCGGTGTGGTGACAGTAGTGTTATTGGAGGCTGTACAGATGGCGGTGTGGTGACAGTAGTGTTATTGGAGGCTGTACAGATGGCGGTGACAGTAGTGTTATTGGAGGTTGTACAGATGGCGGTGTGGTGACAGTAGTGTTATTGGAGGCTGTACAGATGGCGGTGTGGTGACAGTAGTGTTATTGGGGGCTGTACAGATGGCGGTGTGGTGACAGTAGTGTTATCGGAGGTTGTACAGATGGCGGTGTGGTGACAGTAGTGTTATTGGGGGCTGTACAGATGGCGGTGTGGTGACAGTAGTGTTATTGGTGGTTGTACAGATGGTGGTGTGGTGACAGTAGTGTTATTGGGGGTTGTACAGATGGCGGTGTGGTGACAGTAGTGTTATTGGGGGTTGTACAGATGGCGGTGTGGTGACAGTAGTGTTATTGGGGGCTGTACAGATGGCGGTGTGGTGACAGTAGTGTTATTGGAGGCTGTACAGATGGCGGTGTGGTGACAGTAGTGTTATTGGAGGTTGTACAGTTGGCGGTGTGGTGACAGTAGTGTTATTGGAGGTTGTACAGATGGTGGTGTGGTGACAGTAGTGTTATTGGAGGTTGTACAGATGGCGGTGTGGTGACAGTAGTGTTATTGGAGGTTGTTCAGATGGCGGTGTGGTGACAGTAGTGTTATTGGTGGTTGTACAGATGGCGGTGTGGTGACAGTAGTGTTATTGGAGGCTGTACAGATGGCGGTGTGGTGACAGTAGTGTTATTGGTGGTTGTACAGATGGTGGTGTGGTGACAGTAGTGTTATTGGGGGTTGTACAGATGGTGGTGACAGTAGTGTTATTGGAGGTTGTACAGATGGCGGTGTGGTGACAGTAGTGTTATTGGTGGTTGTACAGATGGTGGTGTGGTGACAGTAGTGTTATTGGGGGTTGTACAGATGGCGGTGTGGTGACAGTAGTGTTATTGGGGGTTGTACAGATGGCGGTGTGGTGACAGTAGTGTTATTGGGGGCTGTACAGATGGCGGTGTGGTGACAGTAGTGTTATTGGAGGCTGTACAGATGGCGGTGTGGTGACAGTAGTGTTATTGCAGGTTGTACAGATGGCGGTGCGGTGACAGTAGTGTTATTGGAGGTTGTACAGATGGTGGTGTGGTGACAGTAGTGTTATTGGAGGTTGTACAGTTGGCGGTGTGGTGACAGTAGTGTTATTGGAGGTTGTACAGATGGTGGTGTGGTGACAGTAGTGTTATTGGAGGTTGTACAGATGGCGGTGTGGTGACAGTAGTGTTATTGGAGGTTGTACAGATGGCGGTGTGGTGACAGTAGTGTTATTGGGGGTTGTACAGGTGGTGGTGACAGTAGTGTTATTGGAGGCTGTACAGATGGCGGTGTGGTGACAGTAGTGATATTGGAGGTTGTACAGATGGCGGTGTGGTGACAGTAGTGTTATTGGAGGTTGTACAGATGGCGGTGTGGTGACAGTAGTGTTATTGGAGGTTGTACAGATGGCGGTGTGGTGACAGTAGTGTTATTGGAGGTTGTACAGATGACGGTGTGGTGACAGTAGTGTTATTGGGGGCTGTACAGATGGCGGTGTGGTGACAGTAGTGTTATTGGAGGTTGTACAGATGGCGGTGTGGTGACAGTAGTGTTATTGGAGGTTGTACAGATGGCGGTGTGGTGACAGTAGTGTTATTGGAGGTTGTACAGATGGCGGTGTGGTGACAGTAGTGTTATTGGAGATTGTACAGATGGCGGTGTGGTGACAGTAGTGTTATTGGAGGTTGTACAGATGGCGGTGTGGTGACAGTAGTGTTATTGGAGGTTGTACAGATGGCGGTGTGGTGACAGTAGTGTTATTGGAGGTTGTACAGGTGGCGGTGTTGTGACAGTAGTGTTATTGGGGGCTGTACAGATGGCGGTGTGGTGACAGTAGTGTTATTGGGGGCTTTACAGATGGCGGTGTGGTGACAGTAGTGTTATTGGGGGTTGTACAGATGACGGTGTGGTGACAGTAGTGTTATTGGGGGTTGTACAGATGGCGGTGTGGTGACAGTAGTGTTATTGGGGGCTGTAGAGATGGTGGTGTGGTGACAGTAGTGTTATTGGAGGTTGTACAGATGGCGGTGCGGTGACAGTAGTGTTATTGGAGGTTGTATAGATGGCTTTGCGGTGACAGTAGTGTTATTGGAGGTTGTACAGATGGCGGTGACAGTAGTGTTATTGGAGGTTGTACAGATGGCGGTGTGGTGACAGTAGTGTTATTGGAGGCTGTGCAGATGGCGGTGTGGTGACAGTAGTGTTATTGGAGGCTGTACAGATGGCGGTGTGGTGACAGTAGTGTTATTGGAGGTTGTACAGTTGGCGGTGTGGTGACAGTAGTGTTATTGGAGGTTGTACAGATGGTGGTGTGTTGACAGTAGTGTTATTGGAGGTTGTACAGATGGCGGTGTGGTGACAGTAGTGTTATTGGAGGTTGTACAGATGGCGGTGTGGTGACAGTAGTGTTATTGGTGGTTGTACAGATGGCGGTGTGGTGACAGTAGTGTTATTGGAGGCTGTATAGATGGCGGTGTGGTGACAGTAGTGTTATTGGTGGTTGTACAGATGGTGGTGTGGTGACAGTGTTATTGGAGGTTGTACAGATGGCGGTGTGGTGACAGTAGTGTTATTGGAGGTTATACAGATGGCGGTGTGGTGACAGTAGTGTTATTGGGGGTTGTACAGATGGCGGTGTGGTGACAGTAGTGTTATTGGGGGCTGTACAGATGGCGGTGTGGTGACAGTAGTGTTATTGTAGGTTGTACAGATGGCGGTGTGGTGACAGTAGTGTTATTGGAGGTTGTACAGATGGCGGTGTGGTGACAGTAGTGTTATTGGGGGTTGTACTGATGGTGGTGACAGTAGTGTTATTGGAGGTTGTACAGGTGGCGGTGTGGTGACAGTAGTGTTATTGGGGGTTGTACAGATCGTGGTGACAGTAGTGTTATTGGAGGTTGTACAGGTGGCGGTGTGGTGACAGTAATGTTATTGGAGGCTGTACAGATGGCGGTGTGGTGACAGTAGTGTTATTGGAGGCTGTACAGATGGCGGTGTGGTGACAGTAGTGTTATTGGGGGTTGTACAGATGGCGGTGTGGTGACAGTAGTGTTATTGGAGGCTGTACAGATGGCGGTGTGGTGACAGTAGTGTTATTGGAGGTTGTACAGATGGCGGTGTGGTGACAGTAGTGTTATTGGGGGTTGTACAGATGGTGGTGACAGTAGTGTTATTGGAGGTTGTACAGGTGGAGGTGTGGTGACAGTAATGTTATTGGGGGCTGTACAGATGGCGGTGTGGTGACAGTAGTGTTATTGGAGGCTGTACAGATGGCGGTGTGGTGACAGTAGTGTTATTGGGGGTTGTACAGATGGCGGTGTGGTGACAGTAGTGTTATTGGAGGATGTACAGATGGTGGTGTGGTGACAGTGTTATTGGAGGTTGTACAGATGGCGGTGTGGTGACAGTAGTGTTATTGGAGGTTGTACAGATGGCGGTGTGGTGACAGTAGTGTTATTGGAGGTTGTACAGATGGCGGTGTGGTGACAGTAGTGTTATTGGAGGTTGTACAGATGGCGGTGTGGTGACAGTAGTGTTATTGGAGGTTGTACAGGTGGAGGTGTGGTGACAGTAATGTTATTGGGGGCTGTACAGATGGCGGTGTGGTGACAGTAGTGTTATTGGAGGCTGTACAGATGGCGGTGTGGTGACAGTAGTGTTATTGGGGGTTGTACAGATGGCGGTGTGGTGACAGTAGTGTTATTGGAGGATGTACAGATCGTGGTGTGGTGACAGTGTTATTGGAGGTTGTACAGATGGCGGTGTGGTGACAGTAGTGTTATTGGAGGTTGTACAGATGGCGGTGTGGTGACAGTAGTGTTATTGGAGGTTGTACAGATGGCGGTGTGGTGACAGTAGTGTTATTGGAGGCTGTACAGATGGCGGTGTGGTGACAGTAGTGTTATTGGTGGTTGTACAGATGGTGGTGTGGTGACAGTGTTATTGGAGGTTGTACAGATGGCGGTGTGGTGACAGTAGTGTTATTGGAGGTTATACAGATGGCGGTGTGGTGACAGTAGTGTTATTGGGGGTTGTACAGATGGCGGTGTGGTGACAGTAGTGTTATTGGGGGCTGTACAGATGGCGGTGTGGTGACAGTAGTGTTATTGTAGGTTGTACAGATGGCGGTGTGGTGACAGTAGTGTTATTGGAGGTTGTACAGATGGCGGTGTGGTGACAGTAGTGTTATTGGGGGTTGTACAGATGGTGGTGACAGTAGTGTTATTGGAGGTTGTACAGGTGGCGGTGTGGTGACAGTAGTGTTATTGGGGGTTGTACAGATCGTGGTGACAGTAGTGTTATTGGAGGTTGTACAGGTGGCGGTGTGGTGACAGTAATGTTATTGGAGGCTGTACAGATGGCGGTGTGGTGACAGTAGTGTTATTGGAGGCTGTACAGATGGCGGTGTGGTGACAGTAGTGTTATTGGGGGTTGTACAGGTGGCGGTGTGGTGACAGTAGTGTTATTGGAGGCTGTACAGATGGCGGTGTGGTGACAGTAGTGTTATTGGAGGTTGTACAGATGGCGGTGTGGTGACAGTAGTGTTATTGGGGGTTGTACAGATGGTGGTGACAGTAGTGTTATTGGAGGTTGTACAGGTGGAGGTGTGGTGACAGTAGTGTTATTGGGGGCTGTACAGATGGCGGTGTGGTGACAGTAGTGTTATTGGAGGCTGTACAGATGGCGGTGTGGTGACAGTAGTGTTATTGGGGGTTGTACAGATGGCGGTGTGGTGACAGTAGTGTTATTGGAGGCTGTACAGATGGCGGTGTGGTGACAGTGTTATTGGGAGCTGTACAGATGGCGGTGTGGTGACAGTAGTGTTATTGGGGGCTGTACAGGTGGCGGTGTGGTGACAGTAGTGTTATTGGGGGTTGTACAGATGGCGGTGTGGTGACAGTAGTGTTATTGGAGGATGTACAGATGGTGGTGTGGTGACAGTGTTATTGGAGGTTGTACAGATGGCGGTGTGGTGACAGTAGTGTTATTGGAGGTTGTACAGATGGCGGTGTGGTGACAGTAGTGTTATTGGAGGTTGTACAGATGGCGGTGTGGTGACAGTAGTGTTATTGGAGGTTGTACAGATGGCGGTGTGGTGACAGTAGTGTTATTGGAGGTTGTACAGATGGCGGTGTGGTGACAGTAGTGTTATTGGGGGCTGTACAGATGGTGGTGTGGTGACAGTAGTGTTATTGGAGGTTGTACAGGTGGCGGTGTGGTGACAGTAGTGTTATTGGGGGTTGTACAGGTGGCGGTGTGGTGACAGTAGTGTTATTGGAGGCTGTACAGAGGGTGGTGTGGTGACAGTAGTGTTATTGGAGGTTGTACAGATGGCGGTGTGGTGACAGTAGTGTTATTGGGGGTTGTACAGATGGTGGTGTGGTGACAGTAGTGTTATTGGAGGTTGTACAGATGGCGGTGTGGTGACAGTAGTGTTATTGGGGGTTGTACAGGTGATGGTGTGGTGACAGTAGTGTTATTGGGGGTTGTACAGATGGCGGTATGGTGACAGTAGTGTTATTGGAGGTTGTACAGATGGCGGTTTGGTGACAGTAGTGTTATTGGAGGTTGTACAGATGGCGGTGTGGTGACAGTAGTGTTATTGGAGGTTGTACAGATGGCGATGTGGTGACAGTAGTGTTATTGGGGGCTGTACAGATGGTGGTGTGGTGACAGTAGTGTTATTGGAGGTTGTACAGGTGGCGGTGTGGTGACAGTAGTGTTATTGGGGGTTGTACAGGTGGCGGTATGGTGACAGTAGTGTTATTGGAGGCTGTACAGATGGTGGTGTGGTGACAGTAGTGTTATTGGAGGTTGTACAGATGGCGGTGTGGTGACAGTAGTGTTATTGGAGGCTGTACAGATGGCGGTGTGGTGACAGTAGTGTTATTGGAGGTTGTACAGATGGCGGTGTGGTGACAGTAGTGTTATTGGGGGTTGTACAGATGGTGGTGTGGTGTGGTGACAGTAGTGTTATTGGAGGTTGTACAGATGGTGGTGTGGTGACAGTAGTGTTATTGGAGGTTGTACAGATGGCGGTGTGGTGACAGTAGTGTTATTGGAGGTTGTACAGATGGCGGTGTGGTGACAGTAGTGTTATTGGTGGTTGTACAGATGGCGGTGTGGTGACAGTAGTGTTATTGGAGGCTGTACAGATGGCGGTGTGGTGACAGTAGTGTTATTGGTGGTTGTACAGATGGTGGTGTGGTGACAGTAGTGTTATTGGGGGTTGTACAGATGGTGGTGACAGTAGTGTTATTGGAGGTTGTACAGATGGCGGTGTGGTGACAGTAGTGTTATTGGTGGTTGTACAGATGGTGGTGTGGTGACAGTAGTGTTATTGGGGGTTGTACAGATGGCGGTGTGGTGACAGTAGTGTTATTGGGGGTTGTACAGATGGCGGTGTGGTGACAGTAGTGTTATTGGGGGCTGTACAGATGGCGGTGTGGTGACAGTAGTGTTATTGGAGGCTGTACAGATGGCGGTGTGGTGACAGTAGTGTTATTGCAGGTTGTACAGATGGCGGTGCGGTGACAGTAGTGTTATTGGAGGTTGTACAGATGGTGGTGTGGTGACAGTAGTGTTATTGGAGGTTGTACAGTTGGCGGTGTGGTGACAGTAGTGTTATTGGAGGTTGTACAGATGGTGGTGTGGTGACAGTAGTGTTATTGGAGGTTGTACAGATGGCGGTGTGGTGACAGTAGTGTTATTGGAGGTTGTACAGATGGCGGTGTGGTGACAGTAGTGTTATTGGGGGTTGTACAGGTGGTGGTGACAGTAGTGTTATTGGAGGCTGTACAGATGGCGGTGTGGTGACAGTAGTGATATTGGAGGTTGTACAGATGGCGGTGTGGTGACAGTAGTGTTATTGGAGGTTGTACAGATGGCGGTGTGGTGACAGTAGTGTTATTGGAGGTTGTACAGATGGCGGTGTGGTGACAGTAGTGTTATTGGAGGTTGTACAGATGACGGTGTGGTGACAGTAGTGTTATTGGGGGCTGTACAGATGGCGGTGTGGTGACAGTAGTGTTATTGGAGGTTGTACAGATGGCGGTGTGGTGACAGTAGTGTTATTGGAGGTTGTACAGATGGCGGTGTGGTGACAGTAGTGTTATTGGAGGTTGTACAGATGGCGGTGTGGTGACAGTAGTGTTATTGGAGATTGTACAGATGGCGGTGTGGTGACAGTAGTGTTATTGGAGGTTGTACAGATGGCGGTGTGGTGACAGTAGTGTTATTGGAGGTTGTACAGATGGCGGTGTGGTGACAGTAGTGTTATTGGAGGTTGTACAGGTGGCGGTGTGGTGACAGTAGTGTTATTGGGGGCTGTACAGATGGCGGTGTGGTGACAGTAGTGTTATTGGGGGCTTTACAGATGGCGGTGTGGTGACAGTAGTGTTATTGGGGGTTGTACAGATGACGGTGTGGTGACAGTAGTGTTATTGGGGGTTGTACAGATGGCGGTGTGGTGACAGTAGTGTTATTGGGGGCTGTAGAGATGGTGGTGTGGTGACAGTAGTGTTATTGGAGGTTGTACAGATGGCGGTGCGGTGACAGTAGTGTTATTGGAGGTTGTATAGATGGCTTTGCGGTGACAGTAGTGTTATTGGAGGTTGTACAGATGGCGGTGACAGTAGTGTTATTGGAGGTTGTACAGATGGCGGTGTGGTGACAGTAGTGTTATTGGAGGCTGTACAGATGGCGGTGTGGTGACAGTAGTGTTATTGGAGGCTGTACAGATGGCGGTGACAGTAGTGTTATTGGAGGTTGTACAGATGGCGGTGTGGTGACAGTAGTGTTATTGGAGGCTGTGCAGATGGCGGTGTGGTGACAGTAGTGTTATTGGAGGCTGTACAGATGGCGGTGTGGTGACAGTAGTGTTATTGGAGGTTGTACAGTTGGCGGTGTGGTGACAGTAGTGTTATTGGAGGTTGTACAGATGGTGGTGTGTTGACAGTAGTGTTATTGGAGGTTGTACAGATGGCGGTGTGGTGACAGTAGTGTTATTGGAGGTTGTACAGATGGCGGTGTGGTGACAGTAGTGTTATTGGTGGTTGTACAGATGGCGGTGTGGTGACAGTAGTGTTATTGGAGGCTGTACAGATGGTGGTGTGGTGACAGTAGTGTTATTGGTGGTTGTACAGATGGTGGTGTGGTGACAGTGTTATTGGAGGTTGTACAGATGGCGGTGTGGTGACAGTAGTGTTATTGGAGGTTATACAGATGGCGGTGTGGTGACAGTAGTGTTATTGGGGGTTGTACAGATGGCGGTGTGGTGACAGTAGTGTTATTGGGGGCTGTACAGATGGCGGTGTGGTGACAGTAGTGTTATTGTAGGTTGTACAGATGGCGGTGTGGTGACAGTAGTGTTATTGGGGGTTGTACTGATGGTGGTGACAGTAGTGTTATTGGAGGTTGTACAGGTGGCGGTGTGGTGACAGTAGTGTTATTGGGGGTTGTACAGATCGTGGTGACAGTAGTGTTATTGGAGGTTGTACAGGTGGCGGTGTGGTGACAGTAATGTTATTGGAGGCTGTACAGATGGCGGTGTGGTGACAGTAGTGTTATTGGAGGCTGTACAGATGGCGGTGTGGTGACAGTAGTGTTATTGGGGGTTGTACAGATGGCGGTGTGGTGACAGTAGTGTTATTGGAGGCTGTACAGATGGCGGTGTGGTGACAGTAGTGTTATTGGAGGTTGTACAGATGGCGGTGTGGTGACAGTAGTGTTATTGGGGGTTGTACAGATGGGTGGTGACAGTAGTGTTATTGGAGGTTGTACAGGTGGAGGTGTGGTGACAGTAATGTTATTGGGGGCTGTACAGATGGCGGTGTGGTGACAGTAGTGTTATTGGAGGCTGTACAGATGGCGGTGTGGTGACAGTAGTGTTATTGGGGGTTGTACAGATGGCGGTGTGGTGACAGTAGTGTTATTGGAGGATGTACAGATGGTGGTGTGGTGACAGTGTTATTGGAGGTTGTACAGATGGCGGTGTGGTGACAGTAGTGTTATTGGAGGTTGTACAGATGGCGGTGTGGTGACAGTAGTGTTATTGGAGGTTGTACAGATGGCGGTGTGGTGACAGTAGTGTTATTGGAGGTTGTACAGGTGGAGGTGTGGTGACAGTAATGTTATTGGGGGCTGTACAGATGGCGGTGTGGTGACAGTAGTGTTATTGGAGGCTGTACAGATGGCGGTGTGGTGACAGTAGTGTTATTGGGGGTTGTACAGATGGCGGTGTGGTGACAGTAGTGTTATTGGAGGATGTACAGATCGTGGTGTGGTGACAGTGTTATTGGAGGTTGTACAGATGGCGGTGTGGTGACAGTAGTGTTATTGGAGGTTGTACAGATGGCGGTGTGGTGACAGTAGTGTTATTGGAGGTTGTACAGATGGCGGTGTGGTGACAGTAGTGTTATTGGAGGCTGTACAGATGGCGGTGTGGTGACAGTAGTGTTATTGGTGGTTGTACAGATGGTGGTGTGGTGACAGTGTTATTGGAGGTTGTACAGATGGCGGTGTGGTGACAGTAGTGTTATTGGAGGTTATACAGATGGCGGTGTGGTGACAGTAGTGTTATTGGGGGTTGTACAGATGGCGGTGTGGTGACAGTAGTGTTATTGGGGGCTGTACAGATGGCGGTGTGGTGACAGTAGTGTTATTGTAGGTTGTACAGATGGCGGTGTGGTGACAGTAGTGTTATTGGAGGTTGTACAGATGGCGGTGTGGTGACAGTAGTGTTATTGGGGGTTGTACAGATGGTGGTGACAGTAGTGTTATTGGAGGTTGTACAGGTGGCGGTGTGGTGACAGTAGTGTTATTGGGGGTTGTACAGATCGTGGTGACAGTAGTGTTATTGGAGGTTGTACAGGTGGCGGTGTGGTGACAGTAATGTTATTGGAGGCTGTACAGATGGCGGTGTGGTGACAGTAGTGTTATTGGAGGCTGTACAGATGGCGGTGTGGTGACAGTAGTGTTATTGGGGGTTGTACAGGTGGCGGTGTGGTGACAGTAGTGTTATTGGAGGCTGTACAGATGGCGGTGTGGTGACAGTAGTGTTATTGGAGGTTGTACAGATGGCGGTGTGGTGACAGTAGTGTTATTGGGGGTTGTACAGATGGTGGTGACAGTAGTGTTATTGGAGGTTGTACAGGTGGAGGTGTGGTGACAGTAATGTTATTGGGGGCTGTACAGATGGCGGTGTGGTGACAGTAGTGTTATTGGAGGCTGTACAGATGGCGGTGTGGTGACAGTAGTGTTATTGGGGGTTGTACAGATGGCGGTGTGGTGACAGTAGTGTTATTGGAGGCTGTACAGATGGCGGTGTGGTGACAGTGTTATTGGGAGCTGTACAGATGGCGGTGTGGTGACAGTAGTGTTATTGGGGGCTGTACAGGTGGCGGTGTGGTGACAGTAGTGTTATTGGGGGTTGTACAGATGGCGGTGTGGTGACAGTAGTGTTATTGGAGGATGTACAGATGGTGGTGTGGTGACAGTGTTATTGGAGGTTGTACAGATGGCGGTGTGGTGACAGTAGTGTTATTGGAGGTTGTACAGATGGCGGTGTGGTGACAGTAGTGTTATTGGAGGTTGTACAGATGGCGGTGTGGTGACAGTAGTGTTATTGGAGGTTGTACAGATGGCGGTGTGGTGACAGTAGTGTTATTGGAGGTTGTACAGATGGCGGTGTGGTGACAGTAGTGTTATTGGGGGCTGTACAGATGGTGGTGTGGTGACAGTAGTGTTATTGGAGGTTGTACAGGTGGCGGTGTGGTGACAGTAGTGTTATTGGGGGTTGTACAGGTGGCGGTGTGGTGACAGTAGTGTTATTGGAGGCTGTACAGAGGGTGGTGTGGTGACAGTAGTGTTATTGGAGGTTGTACAGATGGCGGTGTGGTGACAGTAGTGTTATTGGGGGTTGTACAGATGGTGGTGTGGTGACAGTAGTGTTATTGGAGGTTGTACAGATGGCGGTGTGGTGACAGTAGTGTTATTGGGGGTTGTACAGGTGATGGTGTGGTGACAGTAGTGTTATTGGGGGTTGTACAGATGGCGGTATGGTGACAGTAGTGTTATTGGAGGTTGTACAGATGGCGGTTTGGTGACAGTAGTGTTATTGGAGGTTGTACAGATGGCGGTGTGGTGACAGTAGTGTTATTGGAGGTTGTACAGATGGCGATGTGGTGACAGTAGTGTTATTGGGGGCTGTACAGATGGTGGTGTGGTGACAGTAGTGTTATTGGAGGTTGTACAGGTGGCGGTGTGGTGACAGTAGTGTTATTGGGGGTTGTACAGGTGGCGGTATGGTGACAGTAGTGTTATTGGAGGCTGTACAGATGGTGGTGTGGTGACAGTAGTGTTATTGGAGGTTGTACAGATGGCGGTGTGGTGACAGTAGTGTTATTGGAGGCTGTACAGATGGCGGTGTGGTGACAGTAGTGTTATTGGAGGTTGTACAGATGGCGGTGTGGTGACAGTAGTGTTATTGGGGGTTGTACAGATGGTGGTGTGGTGTGGTGACAGTAGTGTTATTGGAGGTTGTACAGATGGCGGTGTGGTGACAGTAGTGTTATTGGGGGTTGTACAGATGGCGGTGTGGTGACAGTAGTGTTATTGGGGGCTGTACAGATGGCGGTGTGGTGACAGTAGTGTTATTGGAGGTTGTACAGATGGCGGTGTGGTGACAGTAGTGTTATTGGAGGTTGTACAGATGGCGGTGTGGTGACAGTAGTGTTATTGGGGGTTGTACAGATGGTGGTGACAGTAGTGTTATTGGAGGTTGTACAGGTGGCGGTGTGGTGACAGTAGTGTTATTGGAGGTTGTACAGATGGCGGTGTGGTGACAGTAGTGTTATTGGAGGCTGTACAGATGGCGGTGTGGTGACAGTAGTGTTATTGGGGGTTGTACAGATGGCGGTGTGGTGACAGTAGTGTTATTATAGGTTGTACAGATGGCGGTGTGGTGACAGTAGTGTTATTGGAGGTTGTACAGATGGTGGTGTGGTGACAGTAGTGTTATTGGAGGTTGTACAGATGGCGGTGTGGTGACAGTAGTGTTATTGGGGGCTGTACAGATGGTGGTGTGGTGACAGTAGTGTTATTGGAGGCTGTACAGATGGCGGTGTGGTGACAGTAGTGGTATTGGAGGTTGTACAGGTGGCGGTATGGTGACAGTAGTGTTATTGGGGGCTGTACAGATGGTGGTGTGGTGACAGTAGTGTTATTGGAGGCTGTACAGATGGCGGTGTGGTGACAGTAGTGTTATTGGAGGTTGTACAGATGGCGGTGTGGTGACAGTAGTTTTATTGGAGGTTGTACAGATGGCGGTGTGGTGACAGTAGTGTTATTGGAGGTTGTACAGATGGCGGTGTGGTGACAGTAGTTTTATTGGAGGCTGTACAGATGGCGGTGTGGTGACAGTAGTGTTATTGGGGGTTGTACAGATGGCGGTGTGGTGACAGTAGTGTTATTGGGGGTTG
This sequence comes from Leptodactylus fallax, assembly GCA_947044405.1. NCBI lineage: Eukaryota > Metazoa > Chordata > Amphibia > Anura > Leptodactylidae > Leptodactylus > Leptodactylus fallax. Next base: position 67,755 of record CAMRHE010001267.1, read on the forward strand.
TACAGATGGCGGTGTGGTGACAGTAGTGTTATTGGGGGCAGTACAGATGGCGGTGTGGTGACAGTAGTGTTATTGGAGGTTGTACAGATGGCGGTGTGGTGACAGTGGTGTTATTGGAGGTTGTACAGATGGCGGTGTGGTGACAGTAGTGTTATTGGGGGCTGTACAGATGGTGGTGTGGTGACAGTAGTGTTATTGGGGGCTGTACAGATGGCGGTGTGGTGACAGTAGTGTTATTGGGGGCTGTACAGGTGGTGGTGTGGTGACAGTAGTGTTATTGGGGGCTGTACAGGTGGCAGTGTGGTGACAGTAGTGTTATTGGAGGTTGTACAGATGGCGGTGTGGTGACAGTATTGTTACTGGGGGCTGTACAGATGGCGGTGTGGTGACAGTAGTGTTATTGGAGGTTGTACAGATGGCGGTGTGGTGACAGTAGTGTTATTGGAGGTTGTACAGATGGCGGTGTGGTGACAGTAGTGTTATTGGAGGTTGTACAGGTGGCGGTGTGGTGACAGTAGTGTTATTGGAGGCTGTACAGATGGCGGTGTGGTGACAGTAGTGTTATTGGGGGTTGTACAGATGGCGGTGTGGTGACAGTAGTGTTATTGGGGGATGTACAGATGGCGGTGTGGTGACAGTAGTGTTATTGGAGATGGCGGTGTGGTGACAGTAGTGTTATTGGTGGTTGTACAGATGGCGGTGTGGTGACAGTAGTGTTATTGGAGGTTGTACAGATGGCGGTGTGGTGACAGTAGTGTTATTGGAGGTTGTACAGATGGTGGTGTGGTGACAGTAGTGTTATTGGAGGTTGTACAGATGGCGGTGTGGTGACAGTAGTGTTATTGGAGGCTGTACAGATGGCGGTGTGGTGACAGTAGTGTTATTGGGGGTTGTACAGATGGCGGTGTGGTGACAGTAGTGTTATTGGAGGCTGTACAGATGGCGGTGTGTTGACAGTAGTGTTATTGGAGGCTGTACAGATGGTGGTGACAGTAGTGTTATTGGGGGTTGTACAGATGGCGGTGTGGTGACAGTAGTGTTATTGGAGGTTGTACAGATGGCGGTGTGGTGACAGTAGTGTTATTGGGGGTTGTACAGATGGTGGTGTGGTGACAGTAGTGTTATTGGAGGTTGTACAGATGGCGGTGTGGTGACAGTAGTGTTATTGGGGGTTGTACAGGTGATGGTATGGTGACAGTAGTGTTATTGGGGGTTGTACAGATGGCGGTATGGTGACAGTAGTGTTATTGGAGGTTGTACAGATGGTGGTGTGGTGACAGTAGTGTTATTGGAGGTTGTACAGATGGCGGTGTGGTGACAGTAGTGTTATTGGTGGTTGTACAGATGGCGGTGTGGTGACAGTAGTGTTATTGGTGGTTGTTCAGATGGCGGTTTGGTGACAGTAGTGTTATTGGAGGTTGTACAGATGGCGGTGTGGTGACAGTAGTGTTATTGGAGGTTGTACAGATGGCGGTGTGGTGACAGTAGTGTTATTGGAGGTTGTACAGATGGCGGTGTGGTGACAGTAGTGTTATTGGAGGTTGTACAGATGGCGGTGTGGTGACAGTAGTGTTATTGGGGGTTGTACAGATGGCGGTGTGGTGACAGTAGTGTTATTGGAGGTTGTACAGATGGCGGTGTGGTGACAGTAGTGTTATTGGGGGTTGTACAGGTGGTGGTGACAGTAGTGTTATTGGAGGCTGTACAGATGGCGGTGTGGTGACAGTAGTGATATTGGAGGTTGTACAGATGGCGGTGTGGTGACAGTAGTGTTATTGGAGGTTGTACAGATGGCGGTGTGGTGACAGTAGTGTTATTGGAGGTTGTACAGATGGCGGTGTGGTGACAGTAGTGTTATTGGAGGTTGTACAGATGACGGTGTGGTGACAGTAGTGTTATTGGGGGCTGTACAGATGGCGGTGTGGTGACAGTAGTGTTATTGGAGGTTGTACAGATGGCGGTGTGGTGACAGTAGTGTTATTGGAGGTTGTACAGATGGCGGTGTGGTGACAGTAGTGTTATTGGAGGTTGTACAGATGGCGGTGTGGTGACAGTAGTGTTATTGGAGATTGTACAGATGGCGGTGTGGTGACAGTAGTGTTATTGGAGGTTGTACAGATGGCGGTGTGGTGACAGTAGTGTTATTGGAGGTTGTACAGATGGCGGTGTGGTGACAGTAGTGTTATTGGAGGTTGTACAGGTGGCGGTGTGGTGACAGTAGTGTTATTGGGGTCTGTACAGATGGCGGTGTGGTGACAGTAGTGTTATTGGGGGTTGTACAGATGGCGGTGTGGTGACAGTAGTGTTATTGGAGGTTGTACAGATGGCGGTGTGGTGACAGTAGTGTTATTGGTGGTTGTACAGATGGTGGTGTGGTGACAGTAGTGTTATTGGGGGCTGTACAGATGGCGGTGTGGTGACAGTAGTGTTATTGGAGGTTGTACAGATGGCGGTGTGGTGACAGTAGTGTTATTGGAGGTTGTACAGATGGCGGTGTGGTGACAGTAGTGTTATTGGTGGTTGTACAGATGGTGGTGTGGTGACAGTAGTGTTATTGGGGGCTGTACAGGTGGTGGTGTGGTGACAGTAGTGTTATTGGGGGCTGTACAGATGGCGGTGTGGTGACAGTAGTGTTATTGGAGGTTGTACAGATGGCGGTGTGGTGACAGTAGTGTTATTGGGGTTGTACAGATGGCGGTGTGGTGACAGTAGTGTTATTGGAGGTTGTACAGATGGCGGTGTGGTGACAGTAGTGTTATTGGCGGCTGTACAGATGGCGGTGTGGTGACAGTAGTGTTATTGGAGGCTGTACAGATGGCGGTGTGGTGACAGTAGTGTTATTGGCGGCTGTACAGATGGCGGTGTGGTGACAGTAGTGTTATTGGAGGTTGTACAGATGGCGGTGTGGTGACAGTAGTGTTATTGGAGGTTGTACAGATGGCGGTGTGGTGACAGTAGTGTTATTGGAGGTTGTACAGATGACGGTGTGGTGACAGTAGTGTTATTGGAGATTGTACAGATGGCGGTGTGGTGACAGTAGTGTTATTGGAGGTTGTACAGATGGCGGTTTGGTGACAGTAGTGTTATTGGAGGTTGTACAGATGGCGGTGTGGTGACAGTAGTGTTATTGGAGGTTGTACAGGTGGCGGTGTGGTGACAGTAGTGTTATTGGGGGCTGTACAGATGGCGGTGTGGTGACAGTAGTGTTATTGGGGGTTGTACAGATGGCGGTGTGGTGACAGTAGTGTTATTGGAGGTTGTACAGATGGTGGTGTGGTGACAGTAGTGTTATTGGTGGTTGTACAGATGGTGGTGTGGTGACAGTAGTGTTATTGGGGGCTGTACAGATGGCGGTGTGGTGACAGTAGTGTTATTGGAGGTTGTACAGATGGCGGTGTGGTGACAGTAGTGTTATTGGAGGTTGTACAGATGGCGGTGTGGTGACAGTAGTGTTATTGGTGGTTGTACAGATGGTGGTGTGGTGACAGTAGTGTTATTGGGGGCTGTACAGGTGGTGGTGTGGTGACAGTAGTGTTATTGGGGGCTGTACAGATGGCGGTGTGGTGACAGTAGTGTTATTGGAGGTTGTACAGATGGCGGTGTGGTGACAGTAGTGTTATTGGGGTTGTACAGATGGCGGTGACAGTAGTGTTATTGGGGGCTGTACAGATGGCGGTGTGGTGACAGTAGTGTTATTGGAGGTTGTACAGATGGCGGTGTGGTGACAGTAGTGTTATTGGGGGTTGTACAGGTGGTGGTGTGGTGACAGTAGTGTTATTGGGGGTTGTACAGATGGCGGTGTGGTGACAGTAGTGTTATTGGAGGTTGTACAGGTGGCGGTGTGGTGACAGTAGTGTTATTGGGGGTTGTACAGGTGGCGGTGTGGTGACAGTAGTGTTATTGGGGGCTGTACAGATGGCGGTGTGGTGACAGTAGTGTTATTGGAGGTTGTACAGATGGCGGTGTGGTGACAGTAGTGTTATTGGAGGCTGTACAGATGGCGGTGTGGTGACAGTAGTGTTATTGGGGGTTGTACAGATGGTGGTGACAGTAGTGTTATTGGAGGTTGTACAGATGGCGGTGTGGTGACAGTAGTGTTATTGGAGGTTGTACAGATGGCGGTGTGGTGACAGTAGTGTTATTGGGGGCTGTACAGATGGTGGTGTGGTGACAGTAGTGTTATTGGAGGTTGTACAGATGGCGGTGTGGTGACAGTAGTGTTATTGGAGGCTGTACACATGGCGGTGTGGTGACTGTAGTGTTACTGGAGGTTGTACAGATGGCGGTGTGGTGACAGTAGTGTTATTGGAGGTTGTACAGATGGCGGTGTGGTGACAGTAGTGTTATTGGAGGTTGTACAGATGGCGGTGTGGTGACAGTAGTGTTATTGGAGGTTGTACAGATGGCGGTGTGGTGACAGTAGTGTTATTGGGGGTTGTACAGATGGTGGTGTGGTGACAGTAGTGTTATTGGGGGCTGTACAGATGGCGGTGTGGTGACAGTAGTGTTATTGGAGGTTGGAGGCCTTCCAGAATAGGTGAGTCTTCAGGGCCTTCTTGAAGCTTGTGACTGTGGGGGACAGTCTTATGTGCCTTGGTAATGAGTTCCAGAGTATGGGGGATGCACGGGAGAAGTCTTGGAGACGATTGTGTGACTAGTGGATAAGAGCAGAGCGGAGTAGGAGGTCTTTGGAGGATCGGAGGTTACGTGCGGGCAGGTAGCGGGAGATTAGGTCGGAGATATATGGAGGGGACAGGCTGTGGATGGCTTTGTATGTCAGTGTTAGTAGTATGAACTCTATTCGCTGGGCGATGGGTAGCCAGTGCAGGGATTGGCAGAGGGGGCGGCCGATGGAGAACGGGGGGAGAGGTGTATTAGGCGAGCAGCACAGTGTAAGGAGGACTGGAGGGGGGCGAGAGTGTTAGCCGGGAGGCCATGGAGAAGGGTGTTACAGTAGTCTAGGCGGGAGATTATGAGGGCGTGGAATAGCATCTTTGTAGTTTCAGGGGTGAGGAAGGAGCGGATTCGGTGGATGTTCTTGAGTTGGAGGCGGCAGGAGGTGTTGAGGGTTTGAATATGAGACTTGAAGGATAGGTCAGAGTCTAAGGTTATCCCAAAACAGCGGACCCTTGGGACTGAGGTGAGAGCGGTTCCGCTGACTTTAATAGATGGGTCAGGTAGGGGGTCGTGCGAGGAGGGATGAAGATGATGAACTCCGTTTTCTCCATGTTGAGTTTGAGAAAGCGGGAGGAGAGAAAGGAGGCTACGGCTGCGAGACATTCTGGGACTCTGGACAACAGGGAGGTAATGTCTGGTCCAGAGAGATATATTTGGGTGTTGTCAGCATAGCAATGCTAATGGAAACCATGGGATTCTATGAGTTGGCCAAGGCCTAGGGTGTAGATGGAGAACAGGAGGGGTCCTAGGACGGAGCCTTGGGGGACACCTACAGAAAGAGGACGTGGCGGGGAGGTGGTGTGCGAGTGGGAGACGCTGAATGTGCGGTTGGTGAGGTATGAGGAGATCCAGGAAAGGGCCAGGTCTGAGATGCCGAGGGATGAGAGCGTATGTAACAGGAGGGAATGGTCGACTGTGTGAGAGCAGAGGAGAGGTCGAGGAGGAGGAGGACAGAGGAGGAGGACAGAGGAGGAGGAGGACAGAGGAGGAGGAGGACAGAGGAGGAGGAGGACAGAGTAGTGACATTTGGCTTTGGCAGTTAGAAGGACATTAGTGACCTTGGTTAGGGCAGTTTCTGTGGAGTGATGGGGTCTGAAGCCTGACTGTAGTCTGTCACAGAGAGATAGGAGGATAGTTCGGAGTGGACGTGCTGCTCCAGCAGTTTACAGGCGTACAGGAACAGTGAGATGGGGCGATAGTTGGCTGGAGAGGACGGGTCCAGGGAGGGTTTCTTAAGTATAGGTGTGACGGTAGAATGTTTGAAAGCAGAAGGGAAGGATCCAGTGGTTAGGGATAGGTTGAAAAGATGGGTTAGGGCAGGAGTAATGACTTCAGAGAGTTTGGGGATGAGATGTGACTGGATGGGGTCAAGTGCGCAGGAGGTGAGGTGGGATTTAGAGATTAGGGTGGAGAGCTTTACATCAGTGATGGCGGAGAAACAGGATAAAGATGAAGAACACCGAGCAGTTGGGTAGAGGGGTTGTCGGGGGCGTAGTAATAGATGAATAGCTGTACTGTAGTATAAGGTGTGCGGATCTCATGTCTGATCACATGTCATTATATCAGTGATGTCAGTAACAGGAGGCGGGGCTGTGACAACCTCTCACACATGATATATACAGCTGGTTGTCAGTAGTAATAGATGAATAGCTGTACTGTAGTATAAGGTGTGCGGATCTCATGTCTGATCACATGTCATTATATTATATCAGTGATGTCAGTAACAGGGGGCGGGGCTGTGACAACCTCTCAGACATGATATATACAGCTGGTTGTCAGTAGTAATAGATGAATAGCTGTACTGTAGTATAAGGTGTGCGGATCTCATGTCTGATCACATGTCATTATATCAGTGATGTCAGTAACAGGGGGCGGGGCTGTGACAACCTCTCAGACATGATATATACAGCTGGGTGTCAGTAGTAATAGATGAATAGCTGTACTGTAGTATAAGGTGTGCGGATCTCATGTCTGATCACATGTCATTATATCAGTGATGTCAGTAACAGGGGGCGGGGCTGTGACAACCTCTCACACATGATATATACAGCTGGGTGTCAGTAGTAATAGATGAATAGCTGTACTGTAGTATAAGGTGTGCGGATCTCATGTCTGATCACATGTCATTATATCAGTGATGTCAGTAACAGGGGGCGGGGCTGTGACAACCTCTCAGACATGATATATACAGCTGGGTGTCAGTAGTAATAGATGAATAGCTGTACTGTAGTATAAGGTGTGCGGATCTCATGTCTGATCACATGTCATTATATCAGTGATGTCAGTAACAGGGGGCGGGGCTGTGACAACCTCTCACACATGATATATACAGCAGGTTGTCAGTAGTAATAGATGAATAGCTGTACTGTAGTATAAGGTGTGCGGATCTCATGTCTGATCACATGTCATTATATCAGTGATGTCAGTAACAGGGGGCGGGGCTGTGACAACCTCTCAGACATGATATATACAGCTGGTTGTCAGTAGTAATAGATGAATAGCTGTACTGTAGTATAAGGTGCGGATCTCATGTCTGATCACATGTCATTATATCAGTGATGTCAGTAACAGGGGGCGGGGCTGTGACAACTTCTCAGACATGATATAGGGATTGCAGTGTGATTTAGTTACTAGCAGATGACTAGAATTCTTAGGTCAGGTAACACAATGGAGTATGCAGTACCCATCAGCGGCCACTAGATGTCAGGACAGCACAGCTGAGATGACTCACTGCTGCCGATATAAATACCTTTGGACTAGTATCCTTCAGGCGCATGCACTAAAGAGCAGCTGAGGTGGCGCACAGGATGCCGGGAGCTGTAGTTTGGCGGGAATGATGGAGCGCTCGGAGTTTGAGAGACAGCGGGAGGTTCACGTGGACAAGATCCGTGAGGTGAATCACGTGACCCGAAACACTGCATGTCACCCTACATTAAACCGTGGGGGGCAGCTGGAGGGGGGACATGTCTGCCTCTAGTTGCCCCCCAGTTTAATGTCCCCCTCTAGTTTCCCCCCAGTTTAAACTGGGGCACCAGGAGAGGGACTTCATACTGTGGGGCAACTGAAGGGGAGCATTATAATGTGGGGGCATATAATGTTAGGGTGACTGTAGGAGCATTATACTGTGGGGGGTACATGGAAAAATGGATGAGAATGGGCGGAGTCAATGTAGAAGTGGGTGGAGCTAAATTTGTCCTTTGAAAGTTGGGAGGTATGCTCTACCGCCGCACTGCACGTCGCCCCGCCGTCCTCTACCGCCGCACTGCACGTCGCCCCGCCGTCCTCTACCGCCGCACTGCACGTCGCCCCGCCGTCCTCTACCGCCGCACTGCACGTCGCCCCGCCGTCCTCTACCGCCGCACTGCACGTCGCCCCGCCGTCCTCTACCGCCGCACTGCACGTCGCCCCGCCGTCCTCTACCGCCGCACTGCACGTCGCCCCGCCGTCCTCTACCGCCGCACTGCACGTCGCCCCGCCGTCCTCTACCGCCGCACTGCACGTCGCCCCGCCGTCCTCTACCGCCGCACTACACGCCGCTGTACTGTATAGAATAGACCCCTCTGCTGTACTGTATAGAATAGACCCCTCTGCTGTACTGTATAGAATAGACCCCTCTGCTGTACTGTATAGAATAGACCTCTCTGCTGTACTGTATAGAATAGACCCCTCTGCTGTACTGTATAGAATAGACCCCTCTGCTGTACTGTATAGAATAGACCCCTCTGCTGTACTGTATAGACCAGACCGCTGTTCTGTACTGTATAGAATAGACCTCTCTGCTGTACTGTATAGAATAGACCTCTCTGCTGTACTGTATAGAATAGACCCCTCTGCTGTACTGTATAGAATAGACCCCTCTGCTGTACTGTATAGAATAGACCCCTCTGCTGTACTGTATAGAATAGACCCCTCTGCTGTACTGTATAGAATAGACCTCTCTGCTGTACTGTATAGAATAGACCCCTCTGCTGTACTGTATAGAATAGACCTCTGTACTGTATAGAATAGACCCCTCTGCTGTACTGTATAGAATAGACCCCTCTGCTGTACTGTATAGAATAGACCCCTCTGCTGTACTGTATAGAATAGACCCCTCTGCTGTACTGTATAGAATAGACCCCTCTGCTGTACTGTATAGAATAGACCCCTCTGCTGTACTGTATAGAATAGACCCCTCTGCTGTACTGTATAGAATAGACCTCTCTGCTGTACTGTATAGAATAGACCCCTCTGCTGTACTGTATAGAATAGACCCCTGTACTGTATAGAATAGACCCCTCTGCTGTACTGTATAGAATAGACCTCTCTGCTGTACTGTATAGAATAGACCCCTCTGCTGTACTGTATAGAATAGACCTCTCTGCTGTACTGTATAGAATAGATCTCTGTACTGTATAGAATAGACCCCTCTGCTGTACTGTATAGAATAGACCTCTGTACTGTATAGAATAGACCCCTCTGCTGTACTGTATAGAATAGACCCCTCTGCTGTACTGTATAGAATAGACCCCTCTGCTGTACTGTATAGAATAGACCCCTCTGCTGTACTGTATAGACCAGACCGCTGTTCTGTACTGTATAGAATAGACCCTCTGCTGTACTGTATAGAATAGACCTCTGTACTGTATAGAATAGACCCCTCTGCTGTACTGTATAGAATAGACCCCTCTGCTGTACTGTATAGAATAGACCCCTCTGCTGTACTGTATAGAATAGACCCCTCTGCTGTACTGTATAGAATAGACCCCTCTGCTGTACTGTATAGAATAGACCTCTGTACTGTATAGAATAGACCCTCTGTACTGTATAGAATAGACCCCTCTGCTGTACTGTATAGAATAGACCCCTCTGCTGTACTGTATAGAATAGACCCCTCTGCTGTACTGTATAGAATAGACCCCTCTGCTGTACTGTATAGAATAGACCCCTCTGCTGTACTGTATAGAATAGACCCCTCTCTGTACTGTATAGAATAGACCCCTCTGCTGTACTGTATAGAATAGACCCCGACCCCTCTGCTGTACTGTATAGAATAGACCCCTCTGCTGTACTGTATAGAATAGACCCCTCTGCTGTACTGTATAGAATAGACCCCTCTGCTGTACTGTATAGAATAGACCCCTCTGCTGTACTGTATAGAATAGACCCCTCTGCTGTACTGTATAGAATAGACCCCTCTGCTGTACTGTATAGAATAGACCCCTCTGCTGTACTGTATAGAATAGACCCTCTCTCTGTACTGTATAGAATAGACCCCTCTGCTGTACTGTATAGAATAGACCTCTGTACTGTATAGAATAGACCCCTCTGCTGTACTGTATAGAATAGACCCCTCTGCTGTACTGTATAGAATAGACCCCTCTGCTGTACTGTATAGAATAGACCCCTCTGCTGTACTGTATAGACCAGACCGCTGTTCTGTACTGTATAGAATAGACCTCTCTGCTGTACTGTATAGAATAGACCTCTGTACTGTATAGAATAGACCCCTCTGCTGTACTGTATAGAATAGACCCCTCTGCTGTACTGTATAGAATAGACCCCTCTGCTGTACTGTATAGAATAGACCCCTCTGCTGTACTGTATAGAATAGACCCCTCTGCTGTACTGTATAGAATAGACCCTCTCTGTACTGTATAGAATAGACCCTCTGTACTGTATAGAATAGACCCTCTGCTGTACTGTATAGAATAGACCTCTGTACTGTATAGAATAGACCCCTCTGCTGTACTGTATAGAATAGACCCCTCTGCTGTACTGTATAGAATAGACCCCTCTGCTGTACTGTATAGAATAGACCCCTGTACTGTATAGAATAGACCCCTCTGCTGTACTGTATAGAATAGACCCCTCTGCTGTACTGTATAGAATAGACCCCTCTGCTGTACTGTATAGAATAGACCCCTCTGCTGTACTGTATAGAATAGACCCCTCTGCTGTACTGTATAGAATAGACCCCTCTGCTGTACTGTATAGAATAGACCCCTGTACTGTATAGAATAGACCCCTCTGCTGTACTGTATAGAATAGACCTCTCTGCTGTACTGTATAGAATAGACCCCTCTGCTGTACTGTATAGAATAGACCCCTCTGCTGTACTGTATAGAATAGACCCCTCTGCTGTACTGTATAGAATAGACCCCTCTGCTGTACTGTATAGAATAGACCCCTCTGCTGTACTGTATAGAATAGACCCCTCTGCTGTACTGTATAGAATAGACCCCTCTGCTGTACTGTATAGAATAGACCCCTCTGCTGTACTGTATAGAATAGACCCCTGTACTGTATAGAATAGACCCCTCTGCTGTACTGTATAGAATAGACCTCTCTGCTGTACTGTATAGAATAGACCCCTCTGCTGTACTGTATAGAATAGACCCCTCTGCTGTACTGTATAGAATAGACCCCTCTGCTGTACTGTATAGAATAGACCCCTGTACTGTATAGAATAGACCCCTCTGCTGTACTGTATAGAATAGACCCCTCTGCTGTACTGTATAGAATAGACCTCTCTGCTGTACTGTATAGAATAGACCCCTCTGCTGTACTGTATAGAATAGACCCCTCTGCTGTACTGTATAGAATAGACCCCTCTGCTGTACTGTATAGAATAGACCCCTCTGCTGTACTGTATAGAATAGACCCCTCTGCTGTACTGTATAGAATAGACCCCTCTGCTGTACTGTATAGAATAGACCCCTCTGCTGTACTGTATAGAATAGACCCCTCTGCTGTACTGTATAGAATAGACCCCTCTGCTGTACTGTATAGAATAGACCCCTCTGCTGTACTGTATAGAATAGACCCCTCTGCTGTACTGTATAGAATAGACCCCTCTGCTGTACTGTATAGAATAGACCCCTCTGCTGTACTGTATAGAATAGACCCCTCTGCTGTACTGTATAGAATAGACCCCTCTGCTGTACTGTATAGAATAGACCCCTCTGCTGTACTGTATAGAATAGACCCCTCTGCTGTACTGTATAGAATAGACCCCTCTGCTGTACTGTATAGAATAGACCCCTCTGCTGTACTGTATAGAATAGACCCCTCTGCTGTACTGTATAGAATAGACCCCTCTGCTGTACTGAAGACGAAGAAAAGACCCCCTCTGTACTGTATAGAATAGACCCCTCTGCTGTACTGTATAGAATAGACCTCCCTCTGCTGTACTGTATAGAATAGACCCCTCTGCTGTACTGTATAGAATAGACCCCTCTGCTGTACTGTATAGAATAGACCCCTCTGCTGTACTGTATAGAATAGACCCCTCTGCTGTACTGTATAGAATAGACCCCTCTGCTGTACTGTATAGAATAGACCCCTCTGCTGTACTGTATAGAATAGACCCCTCTGCTGTACTGTATAGAATAGACCCCTCTGCTGTACTGTATAGAATAGACCCCTCTGCTGTACTGTATAGAATAGACCTCTCTGCTGTACTGTATAGAATAGACCCTCTCTGCTGTACTGTATAGAATAGACCCCTGCTGTACTGTATAGAATAGACCTCTCTGCTGTACTGTATAGACCAGACCGCTGTTCTGTACTGTATAGAATAGACCTCTCTGCTGTACTGTATAGAATAGACCTCTGTACTGTATAGAATAGACCTCTCTGCTGTACTGTATAGACCAGACCGCTGTTCTGTACTGTATGGCCTATACTGCCCCCTACATTCTCCGCCCGGCTGTATTTTTAGGGTCTTCTGGAGGCCGCACTGCTGATGTCTATCCTGAACCACAACCTGGAGTGCTGGGGAGAGAGGATCGGTGAGACTGAACAACTGTCCCAGGTAAGGACTGACTACTGCCAGACCGGGCAGTGGGGTGTGCGGTAGTCAGCGGCTGTAGCTCCTCCCTCTCTCTCTCTCTCTCTCCTCAGGTCTGGATGCAGTTTCAGAGCCGGCTCGCCCTGTTGTCGGACGCTCTCACAGGGTGTGATCAGTGACCCGGTGGGCGAGGCTTACGGTTACCTGTTGGGTCTTGACGTTGTTGTTTTGGTCAGACTGTGACTATTGGACAGAATGTATCTGTGGTGTGCAGGGGGCGGAGTCATGAAGAGGGGGCGGAGTGACCCTGGTGTCTCAGAGAAGACCCCTCCTCCCTGTCTGCAGTTATATTTGGGGGTGGCCACACCCTCTGCATGGCATGTAATAATAAAGCTGATGGGGGTCACTTACTTTACTAGTCTCATTATCTGTGTATTAGCCTGTGACTATGGGGCTGCTGGGACAAGCCCTTGCTAGTAGCCCCGGGAATCCCTATAGTTATCTCCTCGGCCTCTAGGTGGCAGCAGCCTTACCTGACTGCTGCAGTCTCATTTTATGACGTGTTGTAAAGTTGAATGTTGCTGTATTCTGTGCCGGAGGGTCACACTGAAGGGGGCAGCATCACTAGATCTCTTAGGGTGGGTGACATCATATATATACACAATTCACACCCCACCATTCTGGAGTGCGGGGGTTCTGTCCTGCCGCGGCCATCTCTATACTCCTTCAGGGTCTACAGCTCACGTGAAGAACTACAGGTCTCAGCAGCCAATAGGAAAACTACCCTCTGGTGGACGGAAGCCCTGCTGCATTGTATATGGTGCGGAGGGTTTGTTACAGTGTGCCAGGTTCACTTTTCCCCACCTATTTTTTAGATTAGATGACACTGTGGGACACTGGTCACACCCACTTTACAATAAGCCACACCCTTTGTATACGTTTGAATTTTTTATACTTTTTTTTTTTTTTCCTAGTGATTTTTAGTAAATCTACCCCAATAGGGGCAAAGTCAGATTAACTCATTGTGCGCTGCTCTGTAAGGGGTCCCGCACCTTAACCATTCATAATAAGTTTATGCTAAATCCTGAATTTCCTATTGGGGGTCAGTCAGATGGGCCCCGGGGGCCGCTCTCCTCGAATTCCTTCCACCATACTCTTACTAGCAGCTGTGGCAGATCACTGCAGTACCCATGACCACCACTAGTGGTATAGTGAGCAAAGCCCCGGGCCGGAAACAAGGCCAAGGACACCCCAAGGAGCAGCATAGGGGGGAGTGTCTGACACCGGCCCCCGCCCCGATCAGCTGATATAGGTGCCGGAAGTTGTATACGGCCAGAAACAGCTCCGATCCTATAGAGGGGACTGGGAACGGAGCCGCAGATGTAACACAACCACTACAATGTACAGAAACTGTATATGTGTATAGATATATATATATATACACACACTGCACATATATATATACACACACTGCACATATATACACACACTGCACATATATACACACACACACACTGCACATATATATATATATACACACACTGCACATATATACACACACACACTGCACATATATATACGCACACTGCACATATATATACGCACACACTGCACATATATACACACACTGCACATATATACACACACACACTGCACATATATATACACACACACACTGCACATATAGACACACACACTGCACATATAGACACACACACTGCACATATATATACGCACACACTGCACATATATACACACACACACACACTGCACATATATATACACACACTGCACATATATATACGCACACTGCACATATATATACGCACACTGCACATATATACACACACACACTGCACATATATATACGCACACTGCACATATATATACACACACACACTGCACATATAGACACGCACACTGCACATATATACACACACTGCACATATATATATATACACACACTGCACATATATACACACACACACTGCACATATAGACACGCACACTGCACATATATATACGCACACACTGCACATATATATATACACACACTGCACATATATACACGCACACACTGCACATATAGACACACACTGCACATATATATACGCACACTGCACATATATATACGCACACACTGCACATATAGACACGCACACTGCACATATATATACGCACACTGCACATATATATACGCACACTGCACATATATATACGCACACTGCACATATATACACGCACACTGCACATATATATACACACACACACTGCACATATAGACACGCACACTGCACATATATATACATACACTACCGTTGAAAAGTTTGGGGTCACCGAGATAATTTAGTGTCTTCCATGAAATCTCAGACTTTTATTTATCAAATGAGTTGTAAAATGAATAGAAAATATAGTCAGGACATTGACAAGGTTAGAAATAAGGATTTTTATTTGAAATAATAATTTTCTCCATTTGCAGCAATTCCAGCATTGCAGACCTTTGGCATTCTAGCGGTTAATTTGCTGATGTCATCTGGAGACATTTCCCACCAGTTGGATTGGCTTGATGGGCACTTTTTGCGTACCATACGGTCAATGGGGCTGAGATGTGGTGACTGCGCCGGCCCCTCCATTACAGATAGAATACCGGCTGCCGCTTCTTCCCTAAATAGTTCCTGTATAATTTGGAGGTGCTTTGGGTCATTGTCCTGTTGTAGGATGAAATTGGCTCCAATCAGGCGCTGTCCACAGGGTATGGCATGGCGGTGCACGGAGTGATCGCCTTCCTTATTCACAATCCCTTTTACCTTGTACAAATCTCTCACTTTACCAACCCCAGCCCATCCCATTCCCTCCACCATGCTGACAGGTGGCGTCAGGCGTCTTCCGGCATCTTCTCAGTTGTTCTTCTGTGTGATCCAAACACCTCACACTTGGATCCGTGTGTCCATAACACTTTTTTCCAATCCTCCTCTGTCCAATGTCTGTTCTTTTGCCCATATGAATCTTTTCCTTTTATTAGCCAGTCTCAGATATGGCTTTTTCTTGGCCACTCTGCCCTGAAGGCCAGCATCCCTGAGTCGCCTCCTCACTGTAGACGCTGACACTGGCGTTTTGCGGGGACTATGTAATGAAGCTGCCAGTTGAGGACCTGCGAGGCGTCGATTTCTCAGACTAGAGACTCTAATGGACTTGTCTTGTGGCTCAGTTGTGCAGCGCGGCCTCCCACTTCTCTTTCTACTCTGGTTAGAGCCTGTTTGTGCTGTCCTCTGAAGGGAGTAGTACACACCGTTGTAGGAAAGCTTCAGTTTCTTGGCAATTTCTCGCATGGAATAGCCTTCATTTCTAAGAACAAGAATAGACTATCGAGTGTCACATGAAAGTTCTCTTTTTCTGGCCATTTTGAGAGTTTAATCGAACCAACAAATGTAATGCTCCAGATTCTCAACTAGCTGAAAGGAAGGTCAGTTTTATGGCTTCTCTAACCAGCAAAACTGTTTTCAGCTGTGCTAAGATACTTGCACAAGGGTTTTCTAAACCTCCATTAGCCTTCTTACACAGTCAGCAAACACAATGTACCATTAGAGCACTGGAGTGATGGTTGCTGGAAATGGCCTCTATACACCTATGTAGATATTGCATTAATAACCAGACGTTTACAGCTAGAATAGTCATTTACCACATTAACAATGTATAGAGGGGATTTCTGATTCATTTAATGTTATCTTCATTGGAAAAAAACTGCTTTTCTATCAAAAATAAGGAAATTTATAAGTGACCCTAAACTTTTGAACGGTAGTGTATATACACGGCCGGCAGGGGCAGGCGCTGTATACGGCCCCTTCTGTCAGAGCAGAGCGGTGTCTGGCTGTATACGGCCCAGTGGGCGCTGTATACGGCCCCTTCTGTCAGAGCAGAGCTGTGTCTGGCTGTATACGGCCCCTTCTGTCAGAGCAGAGCTGTGTCTTGCTGTATACGGCCCGGTGGGCGCTGTATACGGCCCCTTCTCTCAGAGCAGAGCGGTGTCTGGCTGTATATGGCCTCTTCTCTCAGAGCAGAGCGGTGCCTGGCTGTATACGGCCCGGTGGGCGCTGTATACGGCCCCTTCTGTCAGAGCTCAGCTGTGTCTGGCTGTATACGGCCTCCTCTGTCGGAGCTCAGCTGTGTCGGGCTGTATACGGCTCCTTCTGTCAGAGCTCAGCTGTGTCTGGCTGTATACGGCCCCTTCTTTCAGAGCTCAGCTGTGTCTGGCTGTATACGGCCCGGCGGGCGGTGTCTGGCTGTATACGGCCTCCTCTGTCGGAGCTCAGCTGTGTCTGGCTGTATACGGCCCCTTCTGTCAGAGCAGAGCTGTGTCTGGCTGTATACGGCCTCTTCTGTCAGAGCAGAGCTGTGTCTGGCTGTATACGGACTCTTCTGTCAGAGCAGAGCTGTGTCTGGCTGTATACGGCCTCTTCTGTCAGAGCAGAGCTGTGTCTGGCTGTATACGGCCCCTTCTGTCAGAGCTCAGCTGTGTCTGTATACGGCCTCTTCTGTCAGAGCAGAGCTGTGTCTGGCTGTATACGGCCCCTTCTGTCAGAGCAGAGCGGTGTCTGGCTGTATACGGCCTCTTCTGTCAGAGCAGAGCGGTGTCTGGCTGTATACGGCCTCTTCTGTCAGAGCTCAGCTGTGTCTGGCTGTATACGGCCCCTTCTGTCAGAGCTCAGCTGTGTTTGGCTGTATACGGCCCCTTCTGTCGGAGCTCAGCTGTGTCTGGCTGTATACGGCCTCTTCTCTCAGAGCAGAGCTGTGTCTGGCTGTATACGGCCTCTTCTGTCAGAGCTCAGCTGTGTCTGGCTGTATACGGCCTCTTCTGTCAGAGCTCAGCTGTGTCTGGCTGTATACGGCCCCTTCTGTCAGAGCTCAGCTGTGTCTGGCTGTATACGGCCCCTTCTGTCAGAGCTCAGCTGTGTCTGGCTGTATACGGCCCCTTCTGTCAGAGCTCAGCTGTGTCTGGCTGTATACGGCCCCTTCTGTCAGAGCAGAGCGGTGTCTGGCTGTATACGGCCTCTTCTGTCAGAGCTCAGCTGTGTCTGGCTGTATACGGCCCCTTCTGTCAGAGCTCAGCTGTGTCTGGCTGTATACGGGCCCCTTCTGTCGGAGCTCAGCTGTGTCTGGCTGTATACGGCCTCCTCTGTCGGAGCTCAGCTGTGTCTGGCTGTATACGGCCTCCTCTGTCGGAGCTCAGCTGTGTCGGGCAGTATACGGCCTCCTCTGTCGGAGCTCAGCTGTGTCTGGCTGTATACGGCCCCTTCTGTCAGAGCTCAGCTGTGTCGGGCAGTATACGGCCCCTTCTGTCAGAGCTCAGCTGTGTCGGGCAGTATACGGCCTCCTCTGTCGGAGCTCAGCTGTGTCGGGCTGTATACGGCCTCTTCTGTCAGAGCAGAGCGGTGTCGGGCAGTATACGGCCTCCTCTGTCGGAGCTCAGCTGTGTCTGGCTGTATACGGCCTCCTCTGTCGGAGCTCAGCTGTGTCGGGCAGTATACGGCCTCCTCTGTCGGAGCTCAGCTGTGTCTGGCTGTATACGGCCCCTTCTGTCAGAGCTCAGCTGTGTCGGGCAGTATACGGCCTCCTCTGTCGGAGCTCAGCTGTGTCGGGCTGTATACGGCCTCTTCTGTCAGAGCGGTGTCGGGCAGTATACGGCCTCCTCTGTCGGAGCTCAGCTGTGTCTGGCTGTATACGGCCTCCTCTGTCGGAGCTCAGCTGTGTCGGGCAGTATACGGCCTCCTCTGTCGGAGCTCAGCTGTGTCTGGCTGTATACGGCCCCTTCTGTCAGAGCTCAGCTGTGTCGGGCAGTATACGGCCCCTTCTGTCAGAGCTCAGCTGTGTCGGGCAGTATACGGCCTCCTCTGTCGGAGCTCAGCTGTGTCGGGCTGTATACGGCCTCTTCTGTCAGAGCAGAGCGGTGTCGGGCAGTATACGGCCTCCTCTGTCGGAGCTCAGCTGTGTCTGGCTGTATACGGCCTCCTCTGTCGGAGCTCAGCTGTGTCGGGCAGTATACGGCCTCCTCTGTCGGAGCTCAGCTGTGTCTGGCTGTATACGGCCCCTTCTGTCAGAGCTCAGCTGTGTCGGGCAGTATACGGCCCCTTCTGTCAGAGCTCAGCTGTGTCGGGCAGTATACGGCCTCCTCTGTCGGAGCTCAGCTGTGTCTGGCTGTATACGGCCTCCTCTGTCGGAGCTCAGCTGTGTCGGGCAGTATACGGCCTCCTCTGTCGGAGCTCAGCTGTGTCTGGCTGTATACGGCCCCTTCTGTCAGAGCTCAGCTGTGTCGGGCAGTATACGGCCTCCTCTGTCGGAGCTCAGCTGTGTCGGGCTGTATACGGCCCCTTCTGTCGGAGCTCAGCTGTGTCTGGCTGTATACGGCCCGGCGGGCGGTGTCTGGCTGTATATGGCTTCTGGCAGATATATCCGCAGCTCTGGGCCGGAGGCCTGAGTGACGCGTCGTGTGGTGACCCGTATACATCGCCCACAGCTCTGATGCCCCTTTATGAGCTGCCGGTATTATATGGGGCTCTGGTACCAGTAGTCCGCCAGGACTTTTAGTAACGCTTTGGGCTCAGGGTGCCCCCTTACCTATGCTCTGGGCGTAACTAGCCACCTGCCAAAAACTACAACCCCTCTACTGCAGAAAACTGGTGCCTGAGAGGAGGTGTAGTAGATCCACATATGAGACAAGTGAGACAAACCCTCAGCTGTGAGAAGTACAGGTCCTGTACAAGACAGAATGGCGCCACCTGCTGACCGCAGGATAACTGGGGTAAAGATTACAAGTCACCCCCGGCAGTAAAGTGTGAGAGCCCAGTGCATGATGGGATATCCCACTAGGCAACGCTCTACAAGCTGGTGTTTCACTAAACTTTATCGATGGCGCAGCGGACGACACGCAGACAATAAAGCGAGGAGGCGGCTCGTATAACAGGTTATATTCTGTAAATATTCCGCAACAGGCAAAAAGATCAAAACCCCAAAAAATGCAAAAAAATAAACTCTGTCCCACCCACCAAAAACAATACAAAATAAAAGGGGAGCTCGGTACAAAATGGCGTCCTCTAACCCAGGGCAGACCCGGATGGCGGCGGCGGCTCCTCCCGGACACTGGACTTGTGGAAAGCATAGATGGAACGCTGGAACCCTGCGGGGGAGGAGACAAAGAGGTCACATGAGGAACTGCACCAACCAATCACACAACAGAAGTGTATGGAGGAGGAGCAGTATATAGAGGAGGAGCGGTATATGGAGGAGGAGCGGTGTATATAGAGGAGGAGCGGTATATAGAGGAGGAGCGGTATATAGAGGAGGAGCGGTATATAGAGGAGGAGCGGTATATAGAGGAGGAGCGGTATATAGAAGAGGAGCGGTATATAGAGGAGGAGCGGTTAGAGGAGGAGCGGTATATAGAGGAGGAGCGGTATATAGAAGAGGAGCGGTATATAGAGGAGGAGCGGTATATAGAGGAGGAGCGGTATATAGAGGAGGAGCGGTATATAGAAGAGGAGCGGTATATAGAGGAGGAGCGGTATATGGAGGAGGAGCGGTATATAGAAGAGGAGCGGTATATAGAAGAGGAGCGGTATATAGAGGAGGAGCGGTATATGGAGGAGGAGCGGTATATAGAGGAGGAGCGGTATATAGAGGAGGAGCGGTATATAGAGGAGGAGCGGTATATAGCGGACCCCCCCAGGTGGGGAGGAGCGGTATAGAGGAGGAGCGGTATATGGAGGAGGAGCGGTATATAGAGGAGGAGCGGTATATAGAGGACACCCCCAGTGTATGGAGGAGGAGCAGTATATAGAGGACACCCCCAGTGTATGGGAGGAGGAGCGGTGTATATAGAGGAGGAGCGGTGTATATAGAGGAGGAGCGGTGTATATAGAGGACACCCCCCCCCAGTGTATGGAGGAGGAGCGGTATATAGAGGAGGAGCAGTATATAGAGGACACCCCCCCCCAGTGTATGGAGGAGGAGCAGTATATAGAGGACACCCCCCCAGTGTATGGAGGAGGAGCAGTATATAGAGGACACCCCCAGTGTATGGAGGAGCAGTATATAGAGGACACCCCCAGTGTATGGAGGAGGAGCAGTATATAGAGGACACCCCCCCCCAGTGTATGGAGGAGGAGCGGTATATAGAGGAGGAGCAGTATATAGAGGAGGAGCGGTATATAGAGGAGGAGCAGTATATAGAGGACACCCCCCCCCAGTGTATGGAGGAGGAGCAGTATATAGAGGACACCCCCCCAGTGTATGGAGGAGGAGCAGTATATAGAGGACACCCCCCCCCCCAGTGTATGGAGGAGGAGCAGTATATAGAGGACACCCCCAGTGTATGGAGGAGGAGCAGCATATAGAGGACATCCCCAGTATATGGAGGAGGAGCAGTATATAGAGGACACCCCCCCAGTGTATGGAGGAGGAGCGGTATATAGAGGACCCCCCCCAGTGTATGGAGGAGGAGCAGTATATAGAGGACACCCCCCCCCCAGTGTATGGAGGAGGAGCAGTATATAGAGGACACCCCCCCAGTGTATGGAGGAGGAGCAGTATATAGAGGACACCCCCCCCCCAGTGTATGGAGGAGGAGCAGTATATAGAGGACACCCCCCCAGTGTATGGAGGAGGAGCAGTATATAGAGGACACCCCCCCAGTGTAGAGGCAGTGTATGGAGAAGGAGCAGTATATAGAGGACACCCCCCCAGTGTATGGAGGAGGAGCAGTATATAGAGGACACCCCCCAGTGTATGGAGGAGGAGCAGTATATAGAGGAGGAGCAGTATATAGAGGACACCCCCCCCCAGTATATGGAGGAGGAGCAGTATATAGAGGACACCCCCCCCCAGTGTATGGAGGAGTAGCAGTATATAGAGGACACCCCCCCCCCAGTGTATGGAGGAGGAGCAGTATATAGAGGACACCCCCCCAGTGTATGGAGGAGGAGCAGTATATAGAGGACACCCCCCCAGTGTATGGAGGAGGAGCAGTATATAGAGGACACCCCCCCAGTGTATGGAGGAGGAGCAGTATATAGAGGACACCCCCCCGTGTATGGAGGAGGAGCAGTATATAGAGGACACCCCCCCAGTGTATGGAGGAGGAGCAGTATATAGAGGACACCCCCCCAGTGTATGGAGGAGGAGCAGTATATAGAGGACACCCCCCGTGTATGGAGGAGGAGCAGTATATAGAGGACACCCCCAGTGTATGGAGGAGGAGCAGTATATAGAGGACACACCCCCCCCCCCCCGTGTATGGAGGAGGAGCAGTATATAGAGGACACCCCCCAGTGTATGGAGGAGGAGCAGTATATAGAGGACACCCCCCCCCCCAGTGTATGGAGGAGGAGCAGTATATAGAGGACACCCCCCCAGTGTATGGAGGAGGAGCAGTATATAGAGGACACCCCCCCCCAGTGTATGGAGGAGGAGCAGTATATAGAGGACACCCCCCCCCAGTGTATGGAGGAGGAGCAGTATATAGAGGACACCCCCCCAGTGTATGGAGGAGGAGCAGTATATAGAGGACACCCCCCCAGTGTATGGAGGAGGAGCAGTATATAGAGGACACCCCCCCAGTGTATGGAAAAGGAGCAGTATATAGAGGACACCCCCCCAGTGTATGGAGGAGGAGCAGTATATAGAGGACACCCCCCCAGTGTCTGGAGGAGGAGCAGTATATAGAGGACACCCCCCCAGTGTATGGAGGAGCAGTAGTATATAGAGGACACCCCCAGTGTATGGAGGAGGAGCAGTATATAGAGGAGAAGCGGTATATAGAGGAGGAGCGGTATATAGAGGACATCCCCAGTGTATGGAGGAGGAGCGGTATATAGAGGACACCCCCAGTGTATGGAGGAGGAGCGGTATATAGAGGACACCCCCCGTGTATGGAGGAGGAGCAGTATATAGAGGACACCCCCAGTGTATGGAGGAGCAGTAGTATATAGAGGAGGAGCGGTGTATAGAGGAGGAGCGGTATATAGAGGAGGAGCGGTATATAGAGGAAGAGCGGTATATAGAGGACACCCCAAGTGTATGGAGGAGGAGCGGTATATAGAGGACACCCCCCAGTGTATGGAGCAGGAGCGGTATATAGAGGACACCCCCCCGTGTATGGAGGAGGAGCAGTATATAGAGGACACCCCCAGTGTATGGAGGAGGAGCGGTATATAGAGGACACACCTAATGTATGGAGGAGGAGCAGTATATAGAGGACACACCTAATGTATGGAGGAGGAGCAGTATATAGAGGACACCCCCAGTGTATGGAGGAGCAGTATATAGAGGACACCCCCAGTGTATGGAGGAGGAGCAGTATATAGAGGACACCCCCCAGTGTATGGAGGAGGAGCAGTATATAGAGGACACCCCCCGTGTATGGAGGAGGAGCAGTATATAGAGGACACCCCCAGTGTATGGAGGAGGAGCAGTATATAGAGGACACCCCCCCAGTGTATGGAGGAGGAGCGGTATATAGAGGACACCCCCCCAGTGTATGGAGGAGGAGCAGTATATAGAGGACACCCCCAGTATATGGAGGAGGAGCAGTATATAGAGGACACCCCCCGTATATGGAGGAACAGTATATAGAGGACACCCCCCGTGTATGGAGGAGGAGCAGTATATAGAGGACACCCCCCCTCCAGTGTATGGAGGAGGAGCAGTATATAGAGGACACCCCCCCTCCAGTGTATGGAGGAGGAGCAGTATATAGAGGACACCCCCCTCCAGTGTATGGAGGAGGAGCAGTATATAGAGGACACCCCCAGTGTATGGAGGAGGAGCAGTATATAGAGGACACCCCCAGTGTATGGAGGAGGAGCAGTATATAGAGGACATCCCCAGTATATGGAGGAGGAGCAGTATATAGAGGACACCCCCCGTATATGGAGGAGCAGTATATAGAGGACACCCCCCGTGTATGGAGGAGGAGCAGTATATAGAGGACACCCCCCCTCCAGTGTATGGAGGAGGAGCAGTATATAGAGGAGGAGCAGTATATAGAGGAGGAGCAGTATATAGAGGACACCCCCCCCCCCAGTGTAAGGAGGAGGAGCGGTATATAGAGGACACTCCCCCCAGTGTATGGAGGAGGAGCGGTATATAGAGGAGGAGCAGTATACAGAGGAGGAGCAGTATATAGAGGACAGCCCCCCCCAGAGTATGGAGGAGGAGCAGTATATAGAGGAGGACCGCAGTATACAGAGGAGGAGCAGTATATAGGGCCCCCCTATGGAGAAGGAGCAGTATATAGAGGAGGAGCAGTATATAGAGGAGGAGCAGTATATAGAGGAGGAGCAGTATATAGAGGAGGAGCAGTATATAGAGGAGGAGCAGTATATAGAGGAGGAGCAGTATATAGAGGAGGAGCAGTATATAGAGGACACCCCCCGTGTATGGAGAAGGAGCAATATATAGAGGACACCCCCCGTGTATGGAGGGGGGAGCAGTATATAGAGGACACCCCCCGTATATGGAGGAGGAGCAGTATATAGAGGACACCCCCCCGTATATGGAGGAGGAGCAGTATATAGAGGACACCCCCAGTGTATAGAGGAGGAGCAGTATATAGAGGACACCCCCAGTGTATGGAGGAGGAGCAGTATATAGAGGACACCCCCCGTGTATGGAGGAGGAGCAGTATATAGAGGAGGAGCAGTATATAGAGGAGGAGCAGTATATAGAGGAGGAGCAGTATATAGAGGAGGAGCAGTATATAGAGGAGGAGCAGTATATAGAGGAGGAGCAGTATATAGAGGAGGAGCAGTATATAGAGGAGGAGCAGTATATAGAGGAGGAGCAGTATATAGAGGAGGAGCAGTATATAGAGGAGGAGCAGTATATAGAGGACACCCCAAGTGTATGGAGGAGGAGCAGTATATAGAGGACACCCCCCGTGTATGGAGGAGGAGCAGTATATAGAAGAGGAGCGGTATATAGAGGAGGAGCGGTATATAGAGGACACCCCCAGTGTATGGAGGAGGAGCAGTATATAGAGGACACCCCCAGTGTATGGAGGAGGAGCAGTATATAGAGGACACCCCCAGTGTATGGAGGAGCAGTATATAGAGGACATCCCCAGTGTATGGAGGAGGAGCAGTATATAGAGGACACCCCCCCCCCCAGTGTATGGAGCAGGAGCAGTATATAGAGGAGGAGCAGTATATAGAGGACACCCCAAGTGTATGGAGGAGGAGCAGTATATAGAGGACACCCCCCGTGTATGGAGGAGGAGCAGTATATAGAAGAGGAGCGGTATATAGAGGAGGAGCGGTATATAGAGGACACCCTCAGTGTATGGAGGAGGAGCGGTATATAGAGGACACTCCCCCCAGTGTATGGAGGAGGAGCGGTATATAGAGGACACCCCCCAGTGTATGGAGGAGGAGCAGTATATAGAGGACACCCCCCCCAGTGTATGGAGGAGGAGCAGTATATAGAGGACACCCCCCAGTGTATGGAGGAGGAGCAGTATATAGAGGACACCCCCAGTGTATGGAGGAGGAACAGTATATAGAGGACACCCCCCCAGTGTATAGAGGAGGAGCGGTATATAGAGGACACCCCCAGTGTATGGAGGAGGAGCGGTATATAGAGGACACCCCCCCGCCCCCCGTGTATGGAGGAGGAGCAGTATATAGATGAGGAGCAGTATATAGAGGACACACCCAATGTATGGAGGAGGAGCAGTATATAGAGGACACACCCAATGTATGGAGGAGGAGCAGTATATAGAGGACACCCCCCCAGTGTATGGAGGAGGAGCAGTATATAGAGGACACCCCCCCAGTGTATGGAGGAGGAGCAGTATATAGAGGACATCCCCAGTATATGGAGGAGGAGCAGTATATAGAGGACACCCCCCGTGTATGGAGGAGGAGCAGTATATAGAGGACACCCCCAGTATATGGAGGAGGAGCAGTATATAGAGGACACCCCCAGTATATGGAGGAGGAGCAGTATATAGAGGACACCCCCCAGTGTAGAGGAGGAGCAGTATACAGAGGAGGAGCAGTATATAGATGAGGAGCAGTATATAGAGGACACCCCCAGTGTATGGAGGAGGAGCAGTATATAGAGGACACCCCCCGTGTATGGAGGAGGAGCAGTATATAGAGGAGGAGCAGTATATAGAGGAGGAGCAGTATATAGAGGAGGAGCAGTATATAGAGGAGGAGCAGTATATAGAGGAGGAGCGGTATATAGAGGAGGAGCGGTATATAGAGGAGGAGCAGTATATAGAGGACAACCCCCCGTGTATGGAGGAGGAGCAGTATATAGAGGACACCCCCAGTGTATGGAGGAGGAGCAGTATATAGAGGAGGAGCAGTATACAGAGGAGGAGCAGTATATAGAGGAGGAGCAGTATACAGAGGACACCCCCCTCCAGTGTATAGAGGAGGAGCAGTATACAGAGGACACCCCCCCTCCAGTGTATGGAGGAGGAGCAGTATATAGAGGACACCCCCCCCCAGTATACAGAGGAGGAGCAGTATATAGAGGACACCCCCCCAGTGTATGGAGGAGGAGCAGTATATAGAGGACACCCCCAGTGTATGGAGGAGGAGCAGTATATAGAGGAGGAGCGGTATATAGAGGACACCGCCCCCCCCAGTATAGAGGCAGTGTATGGAGGAGGAGCAGTATATAGAGGACACCCCCCGTGTATGGAGGAGGAGCGGTATATAGAGGACACCCCCAGTGTATGGAGGAGGAGCGGTATATAGAGGACACCCCCCGTGTATGGAGGAGGAGCGGTATATAGAGGACACCCCCCCCCCAGTGTATGGAGGAGGAGCAGTATATAGAGGACACCCCCCCCCCAGTGTATGGAGGAGGAGCAGTATATAGAGGACACCCCCCCCCCCAGTGTATGGAGGAGGAGCAGTATATAGAGGACACACCCCCAGTGTATGGAGGAGGAGCAGTATATAGAGGACACCCCCCAGTGTAGAGGAGGAGCAGTATATAGAGGACACCCCCCAGTGTATGGAGGAGGAGCGGTATATAGAGGACACCCCCCCCCAGTGTATGGAGGAGGAGCAGTATATAGAGGAGGAGCAGTATATACAGGAGGAGCAGTATATAGAGGACACCCCCAGTGTATAGAGGAGGAGCAGTATATAGAGGACACCCCCCGTGTATGGAGGAGGAGCAGTATATAGAGGACACCCCCAGTGTATGGAGGAGGAGCAGTATATAGAGGACACCCCCCCAGTGTATGGAGGAGGAGCAGTATATAGAGGAGCAGTATATAGAGGAGGAGCAGTATATAGAGGACACCCCCCAGTGTAGAGGAGGAGCAGTATATAGAGGACACCCCCCCAGTGTATGGAGGAGGAGCAGTATATAGAGGAGGAGCAGTATATAGAGGAGGAGCAGTATATACAGGAGGAGCAGTATATACAGGAGGAGCAGTATATAGAGGACACCCCCAGTGTATAGAGGAGGAGCAGTATATAGAGGACATCCCCAGTGTATGGAGGAGGAGCAGTATATAGAGGACACCCCCCGTGTATGGAGGAGGAGCAGTATATAGAGGAGGAGCAGTATATAGAGGAGGAGCAGTATATAGAGGACACCTCCCCAGTGTATGGAGGAGGAGCAGTATATAGAGGAGGAGCAGTATATAGAGGACACCCCCCAGTGTAGAGGAGGAGCAGTATATAGAGGACACCCCCCCCCCCAGTGTATGGAGATGGAGCAGTATATAGAGGACACCCCCCGTGTATGGAGGAGCAGTATATAGAGGACACCCCCCAGTGTAGAGGAGGAGCAGTATATAGAGGACACCCCCCAGTGTAGAGGAGGAGCAGTATATAGAGGACACCCCCCAGTGTATGGAGGAGGAGCAGTATATAGAGGACACCCCCAGTATATGGAGGAGGAGCAGTATATAGAGGACACCCCCAGTGTATGGAGGAGGAGCGGTATATAGAGGACCCCCCCCCCCCAGTGTATGGAGGAGGAGCAGTATATAGAGGACACCCCCCCCCCAGTGTATGGAGGAGGAGCAGTATATAGAGGACACCCCCCCCCAGTGTATGGAGGAGGAGCAGTATATAGAGGACACCCCCCGTGTATGGAGGAGGAGCAGTATATAGAGGACACCCCCCCAGTGTATGGAGAAGGAGCAGTATATAGAGGACACACCTAATGTATGGAGGAGGAGCAGTATATAGAGGACACACCTAATGTATGGAGGAGGAGCAGTATATAGAGGACACCCCCAGTGTATGAAAAGGAGCAGTATATAGAGGACACCCCCCCCCCCAGTGTATGGAGGAGGAGCAGTATATAGAGGACACACCTAATGTATGGAGGAGGAGCAGTATATAGAGGACACACCTAATGTATGGAGGAGGAGCAGTATATAGAGGACACCCCCAGTGTATGAAAAGGAGCAGTATATAGAGGACACCCCCCCAGTGTATGGAGGAGGAGCAGTATATAGAGGACACCCCCCCAGTGTATGGAGGAGGAGCAGTATATAGAGGACACCCCCCCAGTGTATGGAGGAGGAGCAGTATATAGAGGACACCCCCCCAGTGTATGGAGGAGGAGCAGTATATAGAGGACACTCCCCCCAGTGTATGGAGGAGGAGCAGTATATAGAGGACACCCCCCCGTGTATGGAGGAGGAGCAGTATATAGAGGACACCCCCCGTGTATGGAGGAGGAGCAGTATATAGAGGACACCCCCCAGTGTAGAGGAGGAGCAGTATATAGAGGACACCCCCCAGTGTAGAGGAGGAGCAGTATATAGAGGACACCCCCCAGTGTAGAGGAGGAGCAGTATATAGAGGACACCCCCCAGTGTATGGAGGAGGAGCAGTATATAGAGGACACCCCCAGTATATGGAGGAGGAGCAGTATATAGAGGACACCCCCAGTATATGGAGGAGGAGCAGTATATAGAGGACATCCCTCCCCCAGTATAGAAGCAGTGTATGTAGGAGGAGCAGTATATAGAGGACACCCCCCCCAGTGTATGCAGGAGGAGCAGTATATAGAGGACACCCCCCCAGTGTATGGAGAAGGAGCGGTATATAGAGGACACCCCCAGTGTATGGAGGAGGAGCAGTATATAGAGGACACCCCCTGTGTATGAAGGAGGAGCAGTATATAGAGGACACCCCCCGTGTATGGAGGAGGAGCAGTATATAGAGGACACCCCCCCAGTGTATGGAGAAGGAGCGGTATATAGAGGACACCCCCAGTGTATGGAGGAGGAGCAGTATATAGAGGACACCCCCCGTGTATGGAGGAGGAGCAGTATATAGAGGACACCCCCAGTGTATGGAGGAGGAGCAGTATATAGAGGACACCCCCCCCCCCAGTGTATGGAGGAGGAGCAGTATATAGAGGACACCACCCCCGTGTATGGAGGAGGAGCAGTATATAGAGGACACCCCCCCCCCCCAGTGTATGGAGGAGGAGCAGTATATAGAGGACACCCCCCCCCCCCAGTGTATGGAGGAGGAGCAGTATATAGACGACACCCCCAGTGTATGGAGGAGGAGCAGTATATAGAGGACACCCCCAGTGTATGGAGCAGGAGCAGTATATAGAGGACACCCCCCCCCCCAGTGTATGGAGGAGGAGCGGTATATAGAGGACACTCCCCCCAGTGTATGGAGGAGGAGCAGTATATAGAGGAGGAGCAGTATATAGAGGACACTCCCCCCAGTGTATGGAGAAGAAGCAGTATATAGAGGACACCCCCGTGTATAGAGGAGGAGCAGTATATAGAGGACACCCCCCAGTGTATAGAGGAGGAGCAGTATATAGAGGACACCCCCCCAGTGTATGGAGGAGGAGCAGTATATAGAGGACACCCCCCGTGTATGGAGAAGGAGCAGTATATAGAGGACACCCCCAGTGTATGGAGGAGGAGCAGTATATAGAGGACATCCCCAGTGTATGGAGGAGGAGCAGTATATAGAGGACACCCCCCCCCCAGTGTATGTAGGAGGAGCAGTATATAGAGGACACCCCCAATGTATGGAGGAGGAGCAGTATATAGAGGAGGAGCAGTATATAGAAAAGAAGCAGTATATAGAGGACACCCCCCCCCCCCAGTGTATGGAGGAGGAGCAGTATATAGAGGAGGAGCAGTATATAGAGGACACCCCCCAGTGTATGGAGGAGGAGCAGTATATAGAGGACACCCCCCCAGTGTATGGAGGAGGAGCAGTATATAGAGGACACCCCCCCCAGTGTATGGAGGAGGAGCAGTATATAGAGGACACCACCCCCCAGTGTATGGAGGAGGAGCAGTATATAGAGGACACCCCCCCCCCAGTGTATGTAGGAGGAGCAGTATATAGAGGACACCCCCAATGTATGGAGGAGGAGCAGTATATAGAGGAGGAGCAGTATATAGAAAAGAAGCAGTATATAGAGGACACCCCCCCCCCCCAGTGTATGGAGGAGGAGCAGTATATAGAGGAGGAGCAGTATATAGAGGACACCCCCCTCCAGTGTATGGAGGAGGAGCAGTATATAGAGGAGGAGCAGTATATAGAGGAGCAGCAGTATACAGAGGAGGAGCAGCAGTATACAGAGGAGGAGCAGTATATAGAGAACCCCCCCCCAGTGTATGGAGGAGGAGCGGTATATAGAGGACACCCCCCGTGTATGGAGGAGGAGCGGTATATAGAGGACACCCCCCCCGTGTATGGAGGAGGAGCAGTATATAGAGGAGGAGCAGTATATAGAGGAGGAGCAGTATATAGAGGAGGAGCAGTATATAGAGGAGGAGCAGTATATAGAGGAGGAGCAGTATATAAAGGAGGAGCAGTATATAAAGGAGGAGCAGTATATAGAGGACACCCCCCTCCAGTGTATGGAGGAGGAGCAGTATATAGAGGACACACCCAATGTATGGAGGAGGAGCAGTATATAGAGGACACCCCCCGTGTATGGAGAAGAAGCAGTACATAGAGGACACCCCCCGTGTATGGAGGAGGAGCAGTATATAGAGGACACCCCCCGTGTATGGAGGAGGAGCAGTATACAGAGGAGGAGCAGTATATAGAGGACACCCCCCTCCAGTGTATGGAGGAGGAGCAGTATATAGAGGAGGAGCAGTATATAGAGGAGCAGCAGTATACAGAGGAGGAGCAGCAGTATACAGAGGAGGAGCAGTATATAGAGAACCCCCCCCAGTGTATGGAGGAGGAGCGGTATATAGAGGACCCCCCCCCCAGTGTAGAGGAGGAGCAGTATATAGAGGACACCCCCCAGTGTATGGAGGAGGAGCAGTATATAGAGGACACCCCCCAGTGTATAGAGGAGGAGCAGTATATAGAGGACACCCCCCCCCAGTGTATGGAGGAGGAGCAGTATATAGAGGACACCCCCCGTGTATGGAGAAGGAGCAGTATATAGAGGACACCCCCAATGTATGGAGGAGGAGCAGTATATAGAGGAGGAGCAGTATATAGAAAAGAAGCAGTATATAGAGGACACCCCCCCCCCCCAGTGTATGGAGGAGGAGCAGTATATAGAGGACACCCCCCCAGTGTATGGAGGAGGAGCAGTATATAGAGGACACCCCCCGTGTATGGAGGAGGAGCAGTATATAGAGGACACCCCCAGTATATGGAGGAGCAGTATATAGAGGACATCCCCAGTATATGGAGGAGGAGCAGTATATAGAGGACACCCCCAGTATATGGAGGAGGAGCAGTATATAGAGGACACCCCCAGTATATGGAGGAGCAGTATATAGAGGACACCCCCCGTGTATGGAGGAGGAGCAGTATATAGAGGAGGAGCAGTATATAGAGGAGGAGCAGTATATAGAGGACACCCCCCGTGTATGGAGGAGGAGCAGTATATAGAGGACATCCCCAGTATATGGAGGAGGAGCAGTATATAGAGGACACCCCCAGTATATGGAGGAGCAGTATATAGAGGACACCCAGAGTGTATGGAGGAGGAGCAGTATATAGAGGACACCCCCCCCAGTGTATGGAGGAGGAGCGGTATATAGAGGACACCCCCAGTGTATGGAGCAGGAGCGGTATATAGAGGACACCCCCCCCCAGTGTATGGAGGAGGAGCGGTATATAGAGGACACCCCCAGTGTATGGAGGAGGAGCGGTATATAGAGGACACCCCCCAGTGTATGGAGGAGGAGCAGTATATAGAGGACCCCCCCCAGTGTATGGAGGAGGAGCAGTATATAGAGGACATCCCCAGTATATGGAGGAGGAGCAGTATATAGAGGACACCCCCCCTCCAGTGTATGGAGGAGGAGCAGTATATAGAGGACACACCCAATGTATGGAGGAGGAGCAGTATATAGAGGAGGAGCGGTATATAGAGGACACCCCCCAGTGTAGAGGAGGAGCAGTATATAGAGGACACCCCCAGTGCATGGAGGAGGAGCAGTATATAGAGGACACCCCCCAGTGTATGGAGGAGGAGCAGTATATAGAGGACACTCCCCCCAGTGTATGGAGGAGGAGCAGTATATAGAGGACACTCCCCCCCAGTGTATGGAGGAGGAGCAGTATATAGAGGACACCCCCCTTGTATGGAGTAGGAGCAGTATATAGAGGACACCCCCCAGTGTATGGAGGAGGAGCAGTATATAGAGGACACCCCCCAGTGTATGGAGGAGGAGCAGTATATAGAGGACACCCCCCAGTGTATGGAGGAGGAGCAGTATATAGAGGAGGAGCAGTATATAGAGGACACCCCCAGTGTATGGAGGAGGAGCAGTATATAGAGGACACCCCCAGTGTATGGAGGAGGAGCAGTATATAGAGGAGGAGCAGTATATAGAGGACACCCCCAGTGTATGGAGGAGGAGCAGTATATAGAGGACACCCCCCAGTGTATGGAGGAGGAGCAGTATATAGAGGACACCCCCCCCCAGTGTATGGAGGAGGAGCAGTATATAGAGGACACCCCCAGTGTATGGAGGAGGAGCAGTATATAGAGGACCCCCCCAGTGTATGGAGGAGGAGCAGTATATAGAGGACACCCCCCGTGTATGGAGGAGCAGTATATAGAGGACACCCCCCCGTGTATAGAGGAGGAGCAGTATATAGAGGACACCCCCCGTGTATGGAGGAGGAGCAGTATATCGAGGACACCTCCCCCAGTGTATGGAGAAGGAGCAGTATATAGAGGAGGAGCAGTATATAGAGGACACCCCCCCAGTGTATGGAGAAGGAGCAATATATAGAGGACACCCCCCTCCAGTGTATGGAGGAGGAGCAGTATATAGAGGACACCCCCCAGTGTATGGAGGAGGAGCAGTATATAGAGGACACCCCCAGTGTATGGAGGAGGAGCAGTATATAGAGGACACCCCCAGTGTATGGAGGAGGAGCAGTATATAGAGGACACCCCCCCAGTGTATGGAGGAGGAGCAGTATATAGAGGACACCCCCCAGTGTATGGAGGAGGAGCAGTATATAGAGGACACCCCCAGTGTAGGAGGAGGAGCAGTATATAGAGGACACCCCCCAGTGTAGAGGAGGAGCAGTATATAGAGGACACCCCCCAGTGTATGGAGGAGGAGCAGTATATAGAGGACACCCCCCTCCAGTGTATGGAGGAGGAGCAGTATATAGGGAGGCAGTATAGAGGACACCCCCCCCCAGTGTAGGAGGAGGAGCGGTATATAGAGGACACCCCCCAGTGTATGGAGAAGGAGCAGTATATAGAGGACACCCCCCCCAGTGTATGGAGGAGGAGCAGTATATAGAGGCACCCCCGTGGAGGAGGAGCAGTATATAGAGGAGCACCCCCCCGCAGTGTATGGAGGAGGAGCGGTATATAGAGGAGATCCCCAGTATATGGAGGAGGAGCGGTATATAGAGGACACCCCCAGTATATGGAGGAGGAGCGGTATATAGAGGACACCCCCAGTATATGGAGGAGGCAGTAGTATATAGAGGAGGAGCAGTATATAGAGGAGGAGCAGTATATAGAGGACACCCCAAGTGTATGGAGGAGGAGCAGTATATAGAGGAGGAGCGGTATATAGAGGAGGAGCAGTATATAGAGGAGGAGCAGTATATAGAGGAGGAGCAGTATATAGAGGAGGAGCAGTATATAGAGGAGGAGCAGTATATAGAGGAGGAGCAGTATATAGAGGAGGAGCAGTATATAGAGGAGGAGCAGTATATAGAGGAGGAGCAGTATATAGAGGAGGAGCAGTATATAGAGGAGGAGCAGTATATAGAGGAGGAGCAGTATATAGAGGAGGAGCAGTATATAGAGGAGGAGCAGTATATTAAGGACACCCCCCTCCAGTGTATGGAGGAGGAGCAGTATATAGAGGACACCCCCAGTGTATGGAGGAGGAGCAGTATATAGAGGACACCCCCAGTGTATGGAGGAGGAGCAGTATATAGAGGACACCCCCCCAGTGTATGGAGAAGGAGCAGTATATAGAGGACACCCCCCCAGTGTATGGAGGAGGAGCAGTATATAGAGGACACCCCCAGTGTAGAGGAGGAGCAGTATATAGAGGACACCCCCAGTGTATGGAGGAGGAGCAGTATATAGAGGACACCCCCCAGTGTAGAGGAGGAGCAGTATATAGAGGACACCCCCCAGTGTATGGAGAAGGAGCAGTATATAGAGGAGGAGCAGTATATAGAGGACACCCCCCCCCCCAGTGTATGGAGGAGGAGCAGTATATAGAGGAGGAGCAGTATATAGAGGGACCCCCCCCCCCCAGTGTATGGAGGAGGAGCGGTATATAGAGGACATCCCCACTATATGGAGGAGGAGCGGTATATAGAGGACACCCCCCGTGTATGGAGGGAGGAGCGGTATATAGAGGACACCCCCTGTGTATGGAGGGGCAGTAGTATATAGAGGAGGAGCAGTATATAAAGGAGGAGCAGTATATAGAGGACACCCCAAGTGTATGGAGGAGGAGCGGTTGGGGGTATATAGAGGAGGAGCAGTATATAGAGGAGGAGCAGTATATAGAGGAGGAGCAGTATATAGAGGAGGAGTATATAGAGGAGGAGCAGTATATAGAGGAGGAGCAGTATATAGAGGAGGAGCAGTATATTAAGGACACCCCCCTCCAGTGTATGGAGGAGGAGCAGTATATAGAGGACACCCCCAGTGTATGGAGGAGGAGCGGTATATAGAGGAGGAGCAGTATATAGAGGAGGAGCAGTATATAGAGGAGGAGCAGTATATAGAGGAGGAGCAGTATATTAAGGACACCCCCCTCCAGTGTATGGAGGAGGAGCAGTATATAGAGGACATCCCCAGTATATGGAGGAGGAGCAGTATATAGAGGACACCCCCAGTATATGGAGGAGCAGTATATAGAGGACACCCCCGTGTATGGAGGAGGAGCAGTATATAGAGGACACCCCCCAGTGTATGGAGGAGGAGCGGTATATAGAGGACACCCCCCAGTGTATGGAGGAGGAGCGGTATATAGAGGACACCCCCCGTGTATGGAGGAGGAGCAGTATATAGAGGACTCCCCCCCCCAGTGTAGAGGCAGTGTATGGAGGAGGAGCAGTATATAGAGGACACCCCCCCAGTGTATGGAGGAGGAGCAGTATATAGAGGAGGAGCAGTATATAGAGGAGGAGCAGTATATAGAGGAGGAGCAGTATATAGAGGAGGAGCAGTATATAGAGGAGGAGCAGTATATAGAGGAGGAGCAGTATATAGAGGACACCCCCCCAGTGTATGGAGGAGGAGCAGTATATAGAGGACCCCCCCCAGTGTATGGAGGAGGAGCAGTATATAGAGGACACCCCCTGTGTATGGAGGAGGAGCAGTATATAGAGGACACCCCCCCGTGTATGGAGGAGGAGCAGTATATAGAGGACACCCCCCCCCTGTGTATGGAGGAGGAGCAGTATATAGAGGACACCCCCAGTGTATGGAGGAGGAGCAGTATATAGAGGACACCCCCCAGTGTAGAGGAGGAGCAGTATATAGAGGACACCCCCCAGTGTATGGAGAAGGAGCAGTATATAGAGGACACCCCCCAGTGTATGGAGAAGGAGCAGTATATAGAGGACACCCCCCAGTGTATGGAGGAGGAGCAGTATATAGAGGAGGAGCAGTATATAGAAAAGAAGCAGTATATAGAGGACACCCCCCCCCCCCAGTGTATGGAGGAGGAGCGGTATATAGAGGACATCCCCAGTATATGGAGGAGGAGCGGTATATAGAGGACACCCCCCGTGTATGGAGGAGGAGCGGTATATAGAGGACACCCCCTGTGTATGGAGGGGCAGTAGTATATAGAGGAGGAGCAGTATATAAAGGAGGAGCAGTATATAGAGGACACCCCAAGTGTATGGAGGAGGAGCGGTATATAGAGGAGGAGCAGTATATAGAGGAGGAGCAGTATATAGAGGAGGAGCAGTATATAGAGGAGGAGCAGTATATAGAGGAGGAGCAGTATATAGAGGAGGAGCAGTATATAGAGGAGGAGCAGTATATAGAGGAGGAGCAGTATATAGAGGAGGAGCAGTATATAGAGGAGGAGCAGTATATTAAGGACACCCCCCTCCAGTGTATGGAGGAGGAGCAGTATATAGAGGACATCCCCAGTATATGGAGGAGGAGCAGTATATAGAGGAGGAGCAGTATATAGAGGAGGAGCAGTAT
Source organism: Leptodactylus fallax (assembly GCA_947044405.1). Lineage (NCBI taxonomy): Eukaryota > Metazoa > Chordata > Amphibia > Anura > Leptodactylidae > Leptodactylus > Leptodactylus fallax. Next base: position 103,861 of record CAMRHE010001267.1, read on the forward strand.
ATAGAGGAGGAGCAGTATATAGAGGACACCCCCCCAGTGTATGGAGGAGGAGCGGTATATAGAGGACACCCCCGTGTATGGAGGAGGAGCAGTATATAGAGGACACCCCCCAGTGTATGGAGGAGGAGCGGTATATAGAGGACACCCCCCAGTGTATGGAGGAGGAGCAGTATATAGAGGACACCCCCCGTGTATGGAGGAGGAGCAGTATATAGAGGACACCCCCCCCCAGTGTAGAGGCAGTGTATGGAGGAGGAGCAGTATATAGAGGAGGAGCAGTATATAGAGGAGGAGCAGTATATAGAGGACACCCCCAGTGTATGGAGGAGGAGCAGTATATAGAGGACACCCCCCCAGTGTATGGAGGAGGAGCAGTATATAGAGGAGGAGCAGTATATAGAGGAGGAGCAGTATATAGAGGAGGAGCAGTATATAGAGGACACCCCCAGTGTATGGAGGAGGAGCAGTATATAGAGGACACCCCCCTCCAGTGTATGGAGGAGGAGCAGTATATAGAGGACCCCCCCAGTGTAGAGGAGGAGCAGTATATAGAGGACACCCCCCCAGTGTATGGAGGAGGAGCAGTATATAGAGGACACCCCCCTCCAGTGTATGGAGGAGGAGCAGTATATAGAGGACCCCCCCAGTGTAGAGGAGGAGCAGTATATAGAGGACACTCCCCCCAGTGTATGGAGGAGCAGTAGTATATAGAGGAGGAGCAGTATATAGAGGAGGAGCAGTATATAGAGGACACCCCCCTCCAGTGTATGGAGGAGGAGCAGTATATAGAGGACCCCCCCAGTGTAGAGGAGGAGCAGTATATAGAGGACCCCCCCCAGTGTAGAGGAGGAGCAGTATATAGAGGAGGAGCAGTATATAGAGGAGGAGCAGTATATAGAGGACCCCCCCCAGTGTAGAGGAGGAGCAGTATATAGAGGACCCCCCCCCAGTGTAGAGGAGGAGCAGTATATAGAGGAGGAGCAGTATATAGAGGACACCCCCCCAGTGTATGGAGGAGGAGCAGTATATAGAGGACACCCCCCTCCAGTGTATGGAGGAGGAGCAGTATATAGAGGACCCCCCCCAGTGTAGAGGAGGAGCAGTATATAGAGGACACCCCCAGTGTATGGAGGAGGAGCAGTATATAGAGGACACCCCCCCCAGTGTATGGAGGAGGAGCAGTATATAGAGGACACCCCCCCAGTGTATGGAGGAGGAGCAGTATATAGAGGACACCCCCAGTGTATGGAGGAGGAGCAGTATATAGAGGACACCCCCCCAGTGTATGGAGGAGGAGCAGTATATAGAGGACACCCCCCCCCAGTGTATGGAGGAGGAGCAGTATATAGAGGACACCCCCCCCAGTGTATGGAGGAGGAGCAGTATATAGAGGACACCCCCAGTGTATGGAGGAGCAGTATATAGAGGACACCCCCAGTGTATGGAGGAGGAGCAGTATATAGAGGACACCCCCAGTGTATGGAGGAGCAGTATATAGAGGACACCCCCCCAGTCTATGGAGGAGGAGCAGTATATAGAAGACACCCCCCCCAGTGTATGGAGGAGGAGCAGTATATAGAGGACACCCCCCCAGTGTATGGAGGAGGAGCAGTATATAGAGGACACCCCCAGTGTATGGAGGAGCAGTATATAGAGGACACCCCCAGTGTATGGAGGAGGAGCAGTATATAGAGGACACCCCCAGTGTATGGAGGAGCAGTAGTATATAGAGGACACCCCCCCAGTGTATGGAGAAGGAGCAGTATATAGAGGACACCCCCCGTGTATGGAGAAGGAGCAGTATATAGAGGACACATCCCCCCCCCCTCAGGTATATACATTTCTGAGGCAATTACCTTTCGTGGAGGTGCACGGTGTGGCGAGCAGCTCGTAGCTGGAGAACCCTACATCGGAGGACACGAGATAACTGGTGAACTGCTCCGGCCGCAGCGAGATCTTACTGTAATTCCTGTAGATGGCTTCCTGTAGAGAGGGCGGGTGGTCAGTGCTGGATTCAGCCCCCCTAATCACTGACCATCAGCTCTACTCCTCCCCTATCACCCCCGGCGCTCTGCCCTGTCACTGACCATCACCCCCACTCCTCCCCCATCACCCCCAGCGCTCTGCCCTGTCACTGACCATCACCCCCACTCCTCCCCCATCACCCCCAGCGCTCTGCCCTGTCACTGACCATCACCCCCACTCCTCCCCCATCACCCCCAGCGCTCTGCCCTGTCACTGACCATCAGCTCTACTCCTCCCCCATCACCCCCAGCGCTCTGCCCTGTCACTGACCATCACCCCCACTCCTCCCCCATCACCCCCAGCGCTCTGCCCTGTCACTGACCATCACCCCCACTCCTCCCCCATCACCCCCAGCGCTCTGCCCTGTCACTGACCATCAGCTCTACTCCTCCCCCATCACCCCCAGCGATCTGCCCTGTCACTGACCATCACCCCCACTCCTCCCCCATCACCCCCAGCGCTCTGCCCTGTCACTGACCATCACCCCCAGCGCTCTGCCCTGTCACTGACCATCACCCCCAGCGCTCTGCCCTGTCACTGACCATCACCCCCACGCTCTGCCCTGTCACTGCCATCAGCTCTACTCCTCCCCCCATCACCCCCAGCGCTCTGCCCTGTCACTGACCATCAGCTCTACTCCTCCCCCATCACCCGCAGCGCTCTGCCCTGTCACTGACCATCACCCCCAGCGCTCTGCCCTGTCACTGACCATCACCCCCAGCGCTCTGCCCTGTCACTGACCATCACCCCCAGCGCTCTGCCCTGTCACTGACCATCAGCTCTACTCCTCCCCCATCACCCCCAGCGCTCTGCCCTGTCACTGACCATCACCCCCAGCGCTCTGCCCTGTCACTGACCATCACCCCCAGCGCTCTGCCCTGTCACTGACCATCACCCCCAGCGCTCTGCCCTGTCACTGACCATCACCCCCAGCGCTCTGCCCTGTCACTGACCATCACCCCCAGCGCTCTGCCCTGTCACTGACCATCACCCCCAGCGCTCTGCCCTGTCACTGACCATCACCCCCAGTGCTCTGCCCTGTCACTGACCATCAGCTCTACTCCTCCCCCATCACCCGCAGCGCTCTGCCCTGTCACTGACCATCAGCTCTACTCCTCCCCCATCACCCGCAGCGCTCTGCCCTGTCACTGACCATCACCCGCAGCGCTCTGCCCTGTCACTGACCATCACCCCCACTCCTCCCCCATCACCCCCAGCGCTCTGCCCTGTCACTGACCATCACCCCCAGCGCTCTGCCCTGTCACTGACCATCAGCTCTACTCCTCCCCCATCACCCGCAGCGCTCTGCCCTGTCACTGACCATCACCCGCAGCGCTCTGCCCTGTCACTGACCATCACCCCCACTCCTCCCCCATCACCCCCAGCGCTCTGCCCTGTCACTGACCATCAGCTCTACTCCTCCCCCATCACCCCCAGCGCTCTGCCCTATCACTGACCATCACCCGCAGCGCTCTGCCCTGTCACTGACCATCACCCCCAGCGCTCTGCCCTGTCACTGACCATCAGCTCTACTCCTCCCCCATCACCCCCAGCGCTCTGCCCTGTCACTGACCATCAGCTCTACTCCTCCCCCATCACCCGCAGCGCTCTGCCCTGTCACTGACCATCACCCGCAGCGCTCTGCCCTGTCACTGACCATCACCCCCAGCGCTCTGCCCTGTCACTGACCATCACCCCCAGCGCTCTGCCCTGTCACTGACCATCAGCTCTACGCCTCCCCCATCACCCCCAGCGCTCTGCCCTGTCACTGACCATCACCCCCAGCGCTCTGCCCTGTCACTGACCATCAGCTCTACCTCCCCCATCACCCCCAGCGATCTGCCCTGTCACTGACCATCAGCTCTACCTCCCCACTTCCCAATCACTCTTGGCGCTCTGCCCTGTCACCATCTCTACCACTTCCACCCCCATCACTTACCGTTAACTTCTTCCTCTTGCCGTACGAGGACCAGGGCTGTGGCTCCAGGATCAGGACACCCCCGGGTCTCAGGTGTCTGTAGATTCTCTTGAACATCCTCTTCAGGCCATCGTCGCCCCAGTTGAGGTGGATCCACTTGGTGATGCTGAGGCACATGATGATGTCATACTCCGGTCTCTGCACCTCCAGCAGCTCATCCCGCTCCAGCACATAATTGCCCTGCGCCAGGAAGAACAGTCAGTCACTCGGTACACAGAAAAACATGCAGCGCCACCTACTGGCTCCCCGAATAGATGCCACCACCACTGTCAATCAAAGCTCCGCCCCCCACACTGAAGGTGTAAGTGTTTGGAAATATTAGGGGGAAAGTTCCCCATGGTATTGGTAAGGGGGGGGGGGGGAGCAGCTGCTGACAGCGTCACATCTAGAGGAGACACCCCGCATCTCTATCGGAGGGGCACTGAAGCCTCAAAATGGAGTCCATTGTACACAATACACAGGGCCACAAAGCGCTCGCCCTCTATACTGTGCGGATCCTGACACCATCTGCATTGACCAAGAATTGGATGGACTGTGTTTAGTTCCATTTCCCCTGGAGATAAGAAGGATCAGCAGTGCCGGGCGGCTTAAGGGGCACTGGGTGGCATAGCTGGCAGGCGATGATCTATACTTTAGTCAGGGATGACCTCCAAGGGGCGCCCACTTCTTGCCCAGGTGTTCTCTGCTGCCAGACTTGGGGTTTTACAATCGGGACCACCCCAACCCCCCCACCCCACCGTATGACCCTCATTCCAGGCGTGATCTCACCTTCACGAATACCACGTTGTGCGGAAACGCCTGGCTCCGGTCCTCACTCTCCCGCTCTGCATCAGTGGGAATGCTCGGTGCGGCTATGGGCCCTCGGGTAGCGGCCAGCGCTGCAGGGAAACAATCGCCGCTGCCCCTCGAAGACTGTGATAGGTAATGTCTGATGTTTTGGCGGGCGGCCTTTATCAGAGAGCCATCAATGTCCAGTCCTACTATACGTGACGGCTCTAATTTGAGGGCCACGCTCAGCGTCATGTGCCCCACATTGCACCCAATGTCCAGTACCACCTTGTTATGGAACCACTCTGGCCTAAGCGCCCGTAGGCGAGGGTCGTCAGAGCAGGATGGATTCCGGTACCCATAATAACGGCAGTAATTGCCAAACTGGAAACGGTTTTTGTCCTTGCCCTTAGGTTGGGACAGGCGGCACGGGACCTTGGGGGCCTCAGTGCCACCTTGTGGCTTCACGGCGGCCACCACACTGGCCAAGTTTTTGCCCTTCTCGGGACTACACTGCCTCCCCTCAGATTTGCTGGAGGTCCTCCTCCTCTTACGGTGCCGTGATCCTGGAGCTCCTGACCCACTGGTAGGCTGCACCGATCCCTCCATGGTCTCACTTTCCAGCGCTGGTAACGCAACCACTTCATCTCGGCAGTTTATGGTGGTGTTGAGTTCGTATGGTCGGAGCTCCTCGGGCAAAGGTTCAGCCTCCTGCGCCATAGGGGCCTTATTTGGGCCCTCTGTAGACAAGTGGTGGCGGTGCCGATGCCTTTTGCGGCCACTTTTTAGGGGTGAGAGCAGAAGCTCCACATCACCAGATCCCGTATTAAGGCTGAGTGGATCCGTAAGGTCCTTAGGGATCAAAATCTCAACAGGATCTCGATTCCGGGACGGAAGAGGAGACGACTTTGGGGTCTCTGCATTGAGTGCGCGGTTCACCTCCTCGTCCAGAAGGCTGTTTAGGTTCAAAGGGTCAAATATATTACCCCCTAAGAGGAAGTTGGAAGGTAACACGGGGTCACAGTCAGAATTGACCCGCCTCCGACGCTTAAAGGGAGCGGGGTGTTTGAAGCCGACATTAAAACTGTTGCGCCTCTTGCCCTGGAAACCATTTCGGGGGGACCCGCTGGGGGTGCTGCTCTAGACCTTCTTTCACTCCTCGGCTCTGGGAATCTGTCTGTGGGGGAGGGGCAGGGGGTGGAGACAAAAAAGTCTTTTCGCCGTCCGTACTCCCGGCTTCCACAGCTTGCTGCAACGTTTCAGAAGAGGACGCCATTTCTAGCAGAACCTGCATGAGTGCATCCGGGATCGGGAAACGTCCAACAAGCGCTTAAGTCCAAACGGTAACAGCACCAGACCCGTGTTCACACCAGTCTGTCAGACATCCCAATGCTATATGGGCTCCTCAGTCTGTCAGAATCCAGCCAGGCTCCTCGAAGGTGGGACTTGCATAGGACACGCCCTCTTCCAAATAGACACGCCCCCGAGCAGTTCCTCCACAACACAAGATGTAAAAAGTCAGAAGGGTGGAGCCTGGAAGAGAAAAGTCATCAGTTATTGTTCAGGTCCTGCAGGAAGTTCTCTGGCTGAGCACACAAGGCATCAAGATGGGAGCTAAAGTTACAACTAGACAATAAAACCCTTCATGTCACCCAAGCCCTCAGCCACCGCTGACTACTGACTGAAATGGCGGGGGAGCGCTCTTATTTATACTCCCTACATTAGCCCCGCCCCACTAGCAGCCCGTCTCCCTAGAGCCAATAGCGACACTCCAATCTGAGCGCATGCGCGCCGCTAACCACGCCCCTAACACAGCAAACCTACAGAACGAGCAGCGAGCAAGCGAGTCTGTGTGCGACTTCACGTCGTGCGCGCTGTTATATAGGGCGCTTGTGCCCCGCCCACAGCTGTGACGTCCCGAGAACCCAAGCCCCCTAGCCTGCTGAGTTTGTGCCACGTGATAGAGATTGAAGGACAAAATCAGCCAATGAGAATGTGAAGCGGGAGGATCCGCCCTTAGATTTAAGCCAATCAAAAACGTAAACATTGTGGAGGCTGCCCCTGGTGTCGCCTGAGTACTCGGGGAGAGGTGTCGGCTCTGTCAGGCCGGGGGGATCTCGCCTGCCACGTCGTCATGGCTTGTACAATAGCCGCTCCCAGGAATTGCGGAGACGAGACCCCGAGCGCCCGACAGGCCGACCCGACCGGAAATATCGCGTCAGGACAAGATCTAGGCACCTCCCGTGTGACTGAGGGGGCCTGCGCATCTCCTGGGGCATGCCGGGAGATGTAGTCTCAGCTCCCCGCCCTCTCTGCTTACGTTCTGGTGTCGTCTCTGCATTCTCTCCTCTTCCGTGAGGGGAATTAAAATGGCGACAGAGGGTGTGAGGCCTGACCTGAGCACAAAGTCCGCAGAGCCGCCCTGGACTAGGCGCTGTACACACACAGACGCATCTGCTCAGACTACCACTTATAGGCTGGAGAGCCGACCCTGCAGCTGGTGTGCACACTGTCCTAATGTGCAGCCTACTGTAACAGTATACACAAAGTGCTATAATATACACCCTACTGCAACAGTATATACCCCCCAGTCATAATATACACCCTACTGCAACAGTATATACCCCCCAGTCATCATATATACCCTACTGCAACAGTATATACCCCCCAGTCATCATATACACCCTACTGCAACAGTATATACCCCCAGTCATCATATACACCCTACTGCAACAGTATATACCCCCAGTCATCATATACACCCTACTGCAACAGTATATACCCCCCAGTCATCATATACACCCTACTGCAACAGTATATACCCCCCAGTCATCATATACACCCTACTGCAACAGTATATACCCCCCAGTCATCATATACATCCTACTGCAACAGTATATACCCCCCAGTCATCATATACACCCTACTGCAACAGTATATACCCCCCAGTCATCATATACACCCTACTGCAACAGTATATACCCCCCAGTCATAATATACACCCTACTGCAACAGTATATACCCCCAGTCATCATATACACCCTACTGCAACAGTATATACCCCCCAGTCATCATATACACCCTACTGCAACAGTATATACCCCCCAGTCATCATATACACCCTACTGCAACAGTATATACCCCCCAGTCATCATATACACCCTACTGCAACAGTATATACCCCCCAGTCATCATATACATCCTACTGCAACAGTATATACCCCCCAGTCATCATATACACCCTACTGCAACAGTATATACCCCCCAGTCATAATATACACCCTACTGCAACAGTATATACCCCCCAGTCATCATATACACCCTACTGCAACAGTATATACCCCCCAGTCATCATATACACCATACTGCAACAGTATATACCCCCCAGTCATCATATACACCCTACTGCAACAGTATATACCCCCCAGTCATCATATACACCCTACTGCAACAGTATATACCCCCCAGTCATCTTATACATCCTACTGTAACAGTATATACCCCCCAGTCATCATATACACCCTACTGCAACAGTATATACCCCCCAGTCATCATATACACCCTACTGCAACAGTATATACCCCCCAGTCATCATATATACCCTACTGCAACAGTATATACCCCCCAGTCATCATATACACCCTACTGCAACAGTATATACCCCCCAGTCATCATATACACCCTACTGCAACAGTATATACCCCCCAGTCATAATATACCCCCTACTGCAACAGTATATACCCCCCAGTCATCATATACACCCTACTGCAACAGTATATACCCCCCAGTCATCATATACACCCTACTGCAACAGTATATACCCCCCAGTCATAATATACACCCTACTGCAACAGTATATACCCCCCAGTCATCATATACACCCTACTGCAACAGTATATACCCCCCAGTCATAATATACACCCTACTGCAACAGTATATACCCCCCAGTCATCATATACACCCTACTGCAACAGTATATATCCCCCAGTCATCATATATACCCTACTGCAACAGTATATACCCCCCAGTCATCATATACACCCTACTGCAACAGTATATACCCCCAGTCATCATATACACCCTACTGCAACAGTATATACCCCCCAGTCATCATATACACCCTACTGCAACAGTATATACCCCCCAGTCATAATATACACCCTATTGCAACAGTATATACCCCCAGTCATCATATATACCCTACTGCAACAGTATATACCCCCCAGTCATCATATACACCCTACTGCAACAGTATATACCCCCCAGTCATCATATACACCCTACTGCAACAGTATATACCCCCCAGTCATCATATACACCCTACTGCAACAGTATATACCCCCCAGTCATCATATACACCCTACTGCAACAGTATATACCCCCCAGTCATCATATACACCCTACTGCAACAGTATATACCCCCCAGTCATCATATACACCCTACTGCAACAGTATATACCCCCCAGTCATCATATACACCCTACTGCAACAGTATATACCCCCCAGTCATCATATACACCCTACTGCAACAGTATATACCCCCCAGTCATCATATATACCCTACTGAAACAGTATATACCCCCCAGTCATTATGTACACCCTACTGCAACAGTATATACCCCCAGTCATCATATACACCCTACTGCAACAGTATATACCCCCCAGTCATAATATACACCCTACTGCAACAGTATATACCCCCCAGTCATCATATACACCCTACTGCAACAGTATATACCCCCCAGTCATCATATACACCCTACTGCAACAGTATATACCCCCCAGTCATAATATACACCCTACTGCAATAGTATATACCCCCCAGTCATCATATACACCCTACTGCAACAGTATATACCCCCCAGTCATCATATACACCCTACTGCAACAGTATATACCCCCCAGTCATCATATATACCCTACTGCAACAGTATATACCCCCCAGTCATAATATACACCCTACTGCAACAGTATATACCCCCAGTCATAATATACACCCTACTGCAACAGTATATACCCCCCAGTCATCATATACACCCTACTGCAACAGTATATACCCCCCAGTCATCATATACACCCTACTGCAACAGTATATACCCCCCAGTCATCATATACACCCTACTGCAACAGTATATACCCCCCAGTCATAATATACACCCTACTGCAACAGTATATACCCCCCAGTCATCATATACACCCTACTGCAACAGTATATACCCCCCAGTCATCATATACACCCTACTGCAACAGTATATACCCCCCAGTCATCATATACACCCTACTGCAACAGTATATACCCCCAGTCATCATATACACCCTACTGCAACAGTATATACCCCCCAGTCATCATATACACCCTACTGCAACAGTATATACCCCCCAGTCATCATATACACCCTACTGCAACAGTATATACCCCCCAGTCATCATATACACCCTACTGCAACAGTATATACCCCCCAGTCATAATATACACCCTACTGCAACAGTATATACCCCCCAGTCATCATATACACCCTACTGCAACAGTATATACCCCCAGTCATCATATACACCCTACTGCAACAGTATATACCCCCCAGTCATCATATACACCCTACTGCAACAGTATATACCCCCCAGTCATCATATATACCCTACTGCAACAGTATATACCCCCCAGTCATCATATACACCCTACTGCAACAGTATATACCCCCCAGTCATCATATACACCCTACTGCAACAGTATATACCCCCCAGTCATAATATACACCCTACTGCAACAGTATATACCCCCCAGTCATCATATACACCCTACTGCAACAGTATATACCCCCCAGTCATCATATACACCCTACTGCAACAGTATATACCCCCCAGTCATAATATACACCCTACTGCAACAGTATATACCCCCCAGTCATCATATATACCCTACTGCAACAGTATATACCCCCCAGTCATCATATACACCCTACTGCAACAGTATATACCCCCCAGTCATAATATACACCCTACTGCAACAGTATATACCCCCCAGTCATAATATACACCCTACTGCAACAGTATATACCCCCCAGTCATCATATACACCCTACTGCAACAGTATATACCCCCCAGTCATCATATACACCCTACTGCAACAGTATATACCCCCCAGTCATCATATACACCCTACTGCAACAGTATATACCCCCCAGTCATAATATACACCCTACTGCAACAGTATATACCCCCAGTCATCATATACACCCTACTGCAACAGTATATACCCCCAGTCATCATATACACCCTACTGCAACAGTATATACCCCCCAGTCATCATATACACCCTACTGCAACAGTATATACCCCCCAGTCATCATATACACCCTACTGCAACAGTATATACCCCCCAGTCATCATATACACCCTACTGCAACAGTATATACCCCCCAGTCATAATATACACCCTACTGCAACAGTATATACCCCCCAGTCATAATATACACCCTACTGCAACAGTATATACCCCCAGTCATCATATACACCCTACTGCAACAGTATATACCCCCCAGTCATCATATACACCCTACTGCAACAGTATATACCCCCCAGTCATAATATACCCCCTACTGCAACAGTATATACCCCCCAGTCATCATATACACCCTACTGCAACAGTATATACCCCCCAGTCATCATATACACCCTACTGCAACAGTATATACCCCCCAGTCATAATATACACCCTACTGCAACAGTATATACCCCCCAGTCATCATATACACCCTACTGCAACAGTATATACCCCCCAGTCATAATATACACCCTACTGCAACAGTATATACCCCCCAGTCATCATATACACCCTACTGCAACAGTATATACCCCCCAGTCATCATATATACCCTACTGCAACAGTATATACCCCCCAGTCATCATATACACCCTACTGCAACAGTATATACCCCCCAGTCATAATATACACCCTACTGCAACAGTATATACCCCCCAGTCATCATATACACCCTACTGCAACAGTATATACCCCCCAGTCATAATATACACCCTACTGCAACAGTATATACCCCCCAGTCATCATATATACCCTACTGCAACAGTATATACCCCCCAGTCATCATATACACCCTACTGCAACAGTATATACCCCCCAGTCATAATATACACCCTACTGCAACAGTATATACCCCCCAGTCATCATATACACCCTACTGCAACAGTATATACCCCCCAGTCATAATATACACCCTACTGCAACAGTATATACCCCCCAGTCATCATATACACCCTACTGCAACAGTATATACCCCCAGTCATCATATATACCCTACTGCAACAGTATATACCCCCCAGTCATCATATACACCCTACTGCAACAGTATATACCCCCCAGTCATCATATATACCCTACTGCAACAGTATATACCCCCCAGTCATCATATACACCCTACTGCAACAGTATATACCCCCCAGTCATCATATACACCCTACTGCAACAGTATATACCCCCCAGTCATCATATACACCCTACTGCAACAGTATATACCCCCCAGTCATCATATACACCCTACTGCAACAGTATATACCCCCCAGTCATCATATACACCCTACTGCAACAGTATATACCCCCCAGTCATAATATACACCCTACTGCAACAGTATATACCCCCCAGTCATCATATACACCCTACTGCAACAGTATATACCCCCCAGTCATCATATACACCCTACTGCAACAGTATATACCCCCCAGTCATCATATACACCCTACTGCAACAGTATATACCCCCCAGTCATCATATATACCCTACTGCAACAGTATATACCCCCCAGTCATAATATACACCCTACTGCAACAGTATATACCCCCAGTCATAATATACACCCTACTGCAACAGTATATACCCCCCAGTCATCATATACACCCTACTGCAACAGTATATACCCCCCAGTCATCATATACACCCTACTGCAACAGTATATACACCCCAGTCATCATATACACCCTACTGCAACAGTATATACCCCCCAGTCATAATATACACCCTACTGCAACAGTATATACCCCCCAGTCATCATATACACCCTACTGCAACAGTATATACCCCCCAGTCATCATATACACCCTACTGCAACAGTATATACCCCCCAGTCATCATATACACCCTACTGCAACAGTATATACCCCCCAGTCATCATATACACCCTACTGCAACAGTATATACCCCCCAGTCATCATATACACCCTACTGCAACAGTATATACCCCCAGTCATCATATATACCCTACTGCAACAGTATATACCCCCCAGTCATCATATACACCCTACTGCAACAGTATATACCCCCCAGTCATCATATACACCCTACTGCAACAGTATATACCCCCCAGTCATAATATACCCCCTACTGCAACAGTATATACCCCCCAGTCATCATATACACCCTACTGCAACAGTATATACCCCCCAGTCATCATATACACCCTACTGCAACAGTATATACCCCCCAGTCATAATATACACCCTACTGCAACAGTATATACCCCCCAGTCATCATATACACCCTACTGCAACAGTATATACCCCCCAGTCATCATATACACCCTACTGCAACAGTATATACCCCCCAGTCATCATATACACCCTACTGCAACAGTATATATCCCCCAGTCATCATATATACCCTACTGCAACAGTATATACCCCCCAGTCATCATATACACCCTACTGCAACAGTATATACCCCCAGTCATCATATACACCCTACTGCAACAGTATATACCCCCCAGTCATCATATACACCCTACTGCAACAGTATATACCCCCCAGTCATAATATACACCCTACTGCAACAGTATATACCCCCAGTCATCATATATACCCTACTGCAACAGTATATACCCCCCAGTCATCATATACACCCTACTGCAACAGTATATACCCCCCAGTCATCATATACACCCTACTGCAACAGTATATACCCCCCAGTCATCATATACACCCTACTGCAACAGTATATACCCCCCAGTCATCATATACACCCTACTGCAACAGTATATACCCCCCAGTCATCATATACACCCTACTGCAACAGTATATACCCCCCAGTCATCATATACACCCTACTGCAACAGTATATACCCCCCAGTCATCATATACACCCTACTGCAACAGTATATACCCCCCAGTCATCATATACACCCTACTGCAACAGTATATACACCCCAGTCATCATATATACCCTACTGAAACAGTATATACCCCCCAGTCATCATATACACCCTACTGCAACAGTATATACCCCCAGTCATCATATACACCCTACTGCAACAGTATATACCCCCCAGTCATAATATACACCCTACTGCAACAGTATATACCCCCCAGTCATCATATACACCCTACTGCAACAGTATATACCCCCCAGTCATCATATACACCCTACTGCAACAGTATATACCCCCCAGTCATAATATACACCCTACTGCAATAGTATATACCCCCCAGTCATCATATACACCCTACTGCAACAGTATATACCCCCCAGTCATCATATACACCCTACTGCAACAGTATATACCCCCCAGTCATCATATACACCCTACTGCAACAGTATATACCCCCCAGTCATAATATACCCCCTACTGCAACAGTATATACCCCCCAGTCATCATATACACCCTACTGCAACAGTATATACCCCCCAGTCATCATATACACCCTACTGCAACAGTATATACCCCCCAGTCATAATATACACCCTACTGCAACAGTATATACCCCCCAGTCATCATATACACCCTACTGCAACAGTATATACCCCCCAGTCATAATATACACCCTACTGCAACAGTATATACCCCCCAGTCATCATATACACCCTACTGCAACAGTATATACCCCCCAGTCATCATATACACCCTACTGCAACAGTATATACCCCCCAGTCATCATATACACCCTACTGCAACAGTATATACCCCCCAGTCATAATATACACCCTACTGCAACAGTATATACCCCCCAGTCATCATATACACCCTACTGCAACAGTATATACCCCCCAGTCATAATATACACCCTACTGCAACAGTATATACCCCCCAGTCATAATATACACCCTACTGCAACAGTATATACCCCCCAGTCATAATATACACCCTACTGCAACAGTATATACCCCCCAGTCATCATATACACCCTACTGCAACAGTATATACCCCCAGTCATCATATACACCCTACTGCAACAGTATATACCCCCCAGTCATCATATACACCCACTGCAACAGTATATACCCCCCAGTCATCATATACACCCTACTGCAACAGTATATACCCCCCAGTCATCATATACACCCTACTGCAACAGTATATACCCCCCAGTCATCATATACACCCTACTGCAACAGTATATACCCCCCAGTCATAATATACACCCTACTGCAACAGTATATACCCCCCAGTCATCATATACACCCTACTGCAACAGTATATACCCCCCAGTCATAATATACACCCTACTGCAACAGTATATACCCCCAGTCATCATATACACCCTACTGCAACAGTATATACCCCCCAGTCATCATATACACCCTACTGCAACAGTATATACCCCCCAGTCATCATATACACCCTACTGCAACAGTATATACCCCCCAGTCATCATATATACCCTACTGCAGCAGTATATACCCCCCAGTCATCATATACACCCTACTGCAACAGTATATACCCCCCAGTCATCATATATACCCTACTGCAACAGTATATACCCCCCAGTCATCATATACACCCTACTGCAACAGTATATACCCCCCAGTCATCATATATACCCTACTGCAACAGTATATACCCCCCAGTCATCATATACACCCTACTGCAACAGTATATACCCCCCAGTCATCATATATACCCTACTGCAACAGTATATACCCCCCAGTCATCATATATACCCTACTGCAACAGTATATACCCCCCAGTCATCATATACACCCTACTGCAACAGTATATACCCCCAGTCATCATATACACCCTACTGCAACAGTATATACCCCCAGTCATCATATACACCCTACTGCAACAGTATATACCCCCCAGTCATCATATACACCCTACTGCAACAGTATATACCCCCCAGTCATCATATACACCCTACTGCAACAGTATATACCCCCCAGTCATCATATACACCCTACTGCAACAGTATATACCCCCCAGTCATCATATACACCCTACTGCAACAGTATATACCCCCCAGTCATCATATACACCCTACTGCAACAGTATATACCCCCCAGTCATCATATACACCCTACTGCAACAGTATATACCCCCCAGTCATCATATACACCCTACTGCAACAGTATATACCCCCCAGTCATAATATACACCCTACTGCAACAGTATATACCCCCCAGTCATCATATACACCCTACTGCAACAGTATATACCCCCCAGTCATCATATACACCCTACTGCAACAGTATATACCCCCCAGTCATCATATACACCCTACTGCAACAGTATATACCCCCCAGTCATCATATACACCCTACTGCAACAGTATATACCCCCCAGTCATCATATACACCCTACTGCAACAGTATATACCCCCCAGTCATCATATACACCCTACTGCAACAGTATAACAAACCCCCAGTCATCATATACACCCTACTGCAACAGTATATACCCCCCAGTCATCATATACACCCTACTGCAACAGTATATACCCCCCAGTCATCATATACACCCTACTGCAACAGTATATACCCCCCAGTCATCATATACACCCTACTGCAACAGTATATACCCCCCAGTCATCATATACACCCTACTGCAACAGTATATACCCCCCAGTCATCATATACACCCTACTGCAACAGTATATACCCCCCAGTCATCATATACACCCTACTGCAACAGTATATACCCCCCAGTCATCATATACACCCTACTGCAACAGTATATACCCCCCAGTCATAATATACACCCTACTGCAACAGTATATACCCCCCAGTCATCATATACACCCTACTGCAACAGTATATACCCCCCAGTCATCATATACACCCTACTGCAACAGTATATACCCCCCAGTCATCATATACACCCTACTGCAACAGTATATACCCCCCAGTCATCATATACACCCTACTGCAACAGTATATACCCCCCAGTCATCATATACACCCTACTGCAACAGTATATACCCCCCAGTCATAATATACACCCTACTGCAACAGTATATACCCCCAGTCATCATATACACCCTACTGCAACAGTATATACCCCCCAGTCATCATATACACCCTACTGCAACAGTATATACCCCCCAGTCATCATATACACCCTACTGCAACAGTATATACCCCCCAGTCATAATATACACCCTACTGCAACAGTATATACCCCCCAGTCATCATATACACCCTACTGCAACAGTATATACCCCCCAGTCATCATATACACCCTACTGCAACAGTATATACCCCCCAGTCATCATATACACCCTACTGCAACAGTATATACCCCCCAGTCATCATATACACCCTACTGCAACAGTATATACCCCCCAGTCATCATATACACCCTACTGCAACAGTATATACCCCCCAGTCATCATATACACCCTACTGCAACAGTATATACCCCCCAGTCATCATATACACCCTACTGCAACAGTATATACCCCCCAGTCATCATATACACCCTACTGCAACAGTATATACCCCCCAGTCATCATATACACCCTACTGCAACAGTATATACCCCCCAGTCATCATATACACCCTACTGCAACAGTATATACCCCCCAGTCATCATATACACCCTACTGCAACAGTATATACCCCCCAGTCATCATATACACCCTACTGCAACAGTATATACCCCCCAGTCATCATATACACCCTACTGCAACAGTATATACCCCCCAGTCATCATATACACCCTACTGCAACAGTATATACCCCCCAGTCATCATATACACCCTACTGCAACAGTATATACCCCCCAGTCATCATATATACCCTACTGCAACAGTATATACCCCCCAGTCATCATATACACCCTACTGCAACAGTATATACCCCCCAGTCATAATATACACCCTACTGCAACAGTATATACCCCCCAGTCATCATATACACCCTACTGCAACAGTATATACCCCCCAGTCATAATATACACCCTACTGCAACAGTATATACCCCCCAGTCATCATATACACCCTACTGCAACAGTATATACCCCCCAGTCATCATATACACCCTACTGCAACAGTATATACCCCCCAGTCATCATATACACCCTACTGCAACAGTATATACCCCCCAGTCATCATATACACCCTACTGCAACAGTATATACCCCCCAGTCATCATATACACCCTACTGCAACAGTATATACCCCCCAGTCATCATATACACCCTACTGCAACAGTATATACCCCCCAGTCATCATATACACCCTACTGCAACAGTATATACCCCCCAGTCATCATATACACCCTACTGCAACAGTATATACCCCCCAGTCATCATATACACCCTACTGCAACAGTATATACCCCCCAGTCATCATATACACCCTACTGCAACAGTATATACCCCCCAGTCATCATATACACCCTACTGCAACAGTATATACCCCCAGTCATCATATACACCCTACTGCAACAGTATATACCCCCCA
Organism: Leptodactylus fallax; assembly: GCA_947044405.1. NCBI lineage: Eukaryota > Metazoa > Chordata > Amphibia > Anura > Leptodactylidae > Leptodactylus > Leptodactylus fallax. Next base: position 122,319 of record CAMRHE010001267.1, read on the forward strand.
GTCATCATATACACCCTACTGCAACAGTATATACCCCCCAGTCATCATATACACCCTACTGCAACAGTATATACCCCCCAGTCATCATATACACCCTACTGCAACAGTATATACCCCCCAGTCATAATATACACCCTACTGCAACAGTATATACCCCCCAGTCATCATATACACCCTACTGCAACAGTATATACCCCCCAGTCATCATATACACCCTACTGCAACAGTATATACCCCCCAGTCATCATATACACCCTACTGCAACAGTATATACCCCCCAGTCATCATATACACCCTACTGCAACAGTATATACCCCCCAGTCATAATATACACCCTACTGCAACAGTATATACCCCCCAGTCATCATATACACCCTACTGCAACAGTATATACCCCCCAGTCATAATATACACCCTACTGCAACAGTATATACCCCCCAGTCATAATATACACCCTACTGCAACAGTATATACCCCCCAGTCATCATATACACCCTACTGCAACAGTATATACCCCCCAGTCATAATATACACCCTACTGCAACAGTATATACCCCCCAGTCATAATATACACCCTACTGCAACAGTATATACCCCCCAGTCATAATATACACCCTACTGCAACAGTATATACCCCCCAGTCATCATATACACCCTACTGCAACAGTATATACCCCCCAGTCATCATATACACCCTACTGCAACAGTATATACCCCCAGTCATCATATACACCCTACTGCAACAGTATATACCCCCCAGTCATCATATACACCCTACTGCAACAGTATATACCCCCCAGTCATCATATACACCCTACTGCAACAGTATATACCCCCCAGTCATCATATACACCCTACTGCAACAGTATATACCCCCCAGTCATCATATACACCCTACTGCAACAGTATATACCCCCCAGTCATCATATACACCCTACTGCAACAGTATATACCCCCCAGTCATAATATACACCCTACTGCAACAGTATATACCCCCCAGTCATCATATACACCCTACTGCAACAGTATATACCCCCCAGTCATCATATACACCCTACTGCAACAGTATATACCCCCCAGTCATCATATACACCCTACTGCAACAGTATATACCCCCAGTCATCATATACACCCTACTGCAACAGTATATACCCCCCAGTCATCATATACACCCTACTGCAACAGTATATACCCCCCAGTCATCATATACACCCTACTGCAACAGTATATACCCCCCAGTCATCATATACACCCTACTGCAACAGTATATACCCCCCAGTCATCATATACACCCTACTGCAACAGTATATACCCCCCAGTCATCATATACACCCTACTGCAACAGTATATACCCCCCAGTCATCATATACACCCTACTGCAACAGTATATACCCCCCAGTCATCATATACACCCTACTGCAACAGTATATACCCCCCAGTCATCATATACACCCTACTGCAACAGTATATACCCCCCAGTCATCATATACACCCTACTGCAACAGTATATACCCCCCAGTCATCATATACACCCTACTGCAACAGTATATACCCCCCAGTCATAATATACACCCTACTGCAACAGTATATACCCCCCAGTCATCATATACACCCTACTGCAACAGTATATACCCCCCAGTCATCATATACACCCTACTGCAACAGTATATACCCCCCAGTCATCATATACACCCTACTGCAACAGTATATACCCCCCAGTCATCATATACACCCTACTGCAACAGTATATACCCCCCAGTCATCATATACACCCTACTGCAACAGTATATACCCCCCAGTCATCATATACACCCTACTGCAACAGTATATACCCCCCAGTCATCATATACACCCTACTGCAACAGTATATACCCCCCAGTCATCATATACACCCTACTGCAACAGTATATACCCCCCAGTCATCATATACACCCTACTGCAACAGTATATACCCCCCAGTCATCATATACACCCTACTGCAACAGTATATACCCCCAGTCATCATATACACCCTACTGCAACAGTATATACCCCCCAGTCATCATATACACCCTACTGCAACAGTATATACCCCCCAGTCATCATATACACCCTACTGCAACAGTATATACCCCCCAGTCATCATATACACCCTACTGCAACAGTATATACCCCCCAGTCATCATATACACCCTACTGCAACAGTATATACCCCCCAGTCATCATATACACCCTACTGCAACAGTATATACCCCCCAGTCATAATATACACCCTACTGCAACAGTATATACCCCCCAGTCATCATATACACCCTACTGCAACAGTATATACCCCCCAGTCATCATATACACCCTACTGCAACAGTATATACCCCCCAGTCATCATATACACCCTACTGCAACAGTATATACCCCCCAGTCATCATATACACCCTACTGCAACAGTATATACCCCCCAGTCATCATATACACCCTACTGCAACAGTATATACCCCCCAGTCATAATATACACCCTACTGCAACAGTATATACCCCCCAGTCATCATATACACCCTACTGCAACAGTATATACCCCCCAGTCATCATATACACCCTACTGCAACAGTATATACCCCCCAGTCATCATATACACCCTACTGCAACAGTATATACCCCCCAGTCATCATATACACCCTACTGCAACAGTATATACCCCCAGTCATCATATACACCCTACTGCAACAGTATATACCCCCCAGTCATCATATACACCCTACTGCAACAGTATATACCCCCCAGTCATCATATACACCCTACTGCAACAGTATATACCCCCCAGTCATCATATACACCCTACTGCAACAGTATATACCCCCCAGTCATCATATACACCCTACTGCAACAGTATATACCCCCCAGTCATCATATACACCCTACTGCAACAGTATATACCCCCCAGTCATCATATACACCCTACTGCAACAGTATATACCCCCCAGTCATCATATACACCCTACTGCAACAGTATATACCCCCCAGTCATCATATACACCCTACTGCAACAGTATATACCCCCCAGTCATCATATACACCCTACTGCAACAGTATATACCCCCCAGTCATCATATACACCCTACTGCAACAGTATATACCCCCCAGTCATCATATACACCCTACTGCAACAGTATATACCCCCCAGTCATCATATACACCCTACTGCAACAGTATATACCCCCCAGTCATCATATACACCCTACTGCAACAGTATATACCCCCCAGTCATAATATACACCCTACTGCAACAGTATATACCCCCCAGTCATAATATACACCCTACTGCAACAGTATATACCCCCCAGTCATCATATACACCCTACTGCAACAGTATATACCCCCCAGTCATCATATACACCCTACTGCAACAGTATATACCCCCCAGTCATCATATACACCCTACTGCAACAGTATATACCCCCCAGTCATCATATACACCCTACTGCAACAGTATATACCCCCCAGTCATCATATACACCCTACTGCAACAGTATATACCCCCCAGTCATCATATACACCCTACTGCAACAGTATATACCCCCCAGTCATCATATACACCCTACTGCAACAGTATATACCCCCCAGTCATCATATACACCCTACTGCAACAGTATATACCCCCCAGTCATCATATACACCCTACTGCAACAGTATATACCCCCCAGTCATAATATACACCCTACTGCAACAGTATATACCCCCCAGTCATCATATACACCCTACTGCAACAGTATATACCCCCCAGTCATCATATACACCCTACTGCAACAGTATATACCCCCAGTCATCATATACACCCTACTGCAACAGTATATACCCCCCAGTCATCATATACACCCTACTGCAACAGTATATACCCCCCAGTCATCATATACACCCTACTGCAACAGTATATACCCCCCAGTCATCATATACACCCTACTGCAACAGTATATACCCCCCAGTCATCATATACACCCTACTGCAACAGTATATACCCCCCAGTCATCATATACACCCTACTGCAACAGTATATACCCCCCAGTCATCATATACACCCTACTGCAACAGTATATACCCCCCAGTCATCATATACACCCTACTGCAACAGTATATACCCCCCAGTCATCATATACACCCTACTGCAACAGTATATACCCCCCAGTCATCATATACACCCTACTGCAACAGTATATACCCCCCAGTCATCATATACACCCTACTGCAACAGTATATACCCCCCAGTCATCATATACACCCTACTGCAACAGTATATACCCCCCAGTCATCATATACACCCTACTGCAACAGTATATACCCCCAGTCATCATATACACCCTACTGCAACAGTATATACCCCCCAGTCATCATATACACCCTACTGCAACAGTATATACCCCCCAGTCATAATATACACCCTACTGCAACAGTATATACCCCCCAGTCATCATATACACCCTACTGCAACAGTATATACCCCCCAGTCATCATATACACCCTACTGCAACAGTATATACCCCCAGTCATCATATACACCCTACTGCAACAGTATATACCCCCCAGTCATCATATACACCCTACTGCAACAGTATATACCCCCCAGTCATCATATACACCCTACTGCAACAGTATATACCCCCCAGTCATCATATACACCCTACTGCAACAGTATATACCCCCCAGTCATCATATACACCCTACTGCAACAGTATATACCCCCCAGTCATCATATACACCCTACTGCAACAGTATATACCCCCCAGTCATCATATACACCCTACTGCAACAGTATATACCCCCCAGTCATCATATACACCCTACTGCAACAGTATATACCCCCCAGTCATCATATACACCCTACTGCAACAGTATATACCCCCCAGTCATCATATACACCCTACTGCAACAGTATATACCCCCCAGTCATCATATACACCCTACTGCAACAGTATATACCCCCCAGTCATCATATACACCCTACTGCAACAGTATAACCCCCAGTCATATACACCCTACTGCAACAGTATATACCCCCCAGTCATCATATACACCCTACTGCAACAGTATATACCCCCCAGTCATCATATACACCCTACTGCAACAGTATATACCCCCCAGTCATAATATACACCCTACTGCAACAGTATATACCCCCCAGTCATCATATACACCCTACTGCAACAGTATATACCCCCCAGTCATCATATACACCCTACTGCAACAGTATATACCCCCCAGTCATCATATACACCCTACTGCAACAGTATATACCCCCCAGTCATCATATACACCCTACTGCAACAGTATATACCCCCCAGTCATCATATACACCCTACTGCAACAGTATATACCCCCAGTCATCATATACACCCTACTGCAACAGTATATACCCCCCAGTCATCATATACACCCTACTGCAACAGTATATACCCCCCAGTCATCATATACACCCTACTGCAACAGTATATACCCCCCAGTCATCATATACACCCTACTGCAACAGTATATACCCCCCAGTCATCATATACACCCTACTGCAACAGTATATACCCCCCAGTCATCATATACACCCTACTGCAACAGTATATACCCCCCAGTCATCATATACACCCTACTGCAACAGTATATACCCCCCAGTCATCATATACACCCTACTGCAACAGAAACAGAAACCCCCCAGTCATCATATACACCCTACTGCACAAACCCCCAGTTATATACCCCCACAACAGTACCCCCGTCATCATATACACCCTACTGCAACAGTATATACCCCCCAGTCATCATATACACCCTACTGCAACAGTATATACCCCCCAGTCATCATATACACCCTACTGCAACAGTATATACCCCCCAGTCATCATATACACCCTACTGCAACAGTATATACCCCCCAGTCATCATATACACCCTACTGCAACAGTATATACCCCCCAGTCATCATATACACCCTACTGCAACAGTATATACCCCCCAGTCATCATATACACCCTACTGCAACAGTATATACCCCCCAGTCATCATATACACCCTACTGCAACAGTATATACCCCCCAGTCATCATATACACCCTACTGCAACAGTATATACCCCCCAGTCATCATATACACCCTACTGCAACAGTATATACCCCCCAGTCATCATATACACCCTACTGCAACAGTATATACCCCCCAGTCATCATATACACCCTACTGCAACAGTATATACCCCCCAGTCATCATATACACCCTACTGCAACAGTATATACCCCCCAGTCATCATATACACCCTACTGCAACAGTATATACCCCCCAGTCATAATATACACCCTACTGCAACAGTATATACCCCCCAGTCATCATATACACCCTACTGCAACAGTATATACCCCCCAGTCATCATATACACCCTACTGCAACAGTATATACCCCCCAGTCATCATATACACCCTACTGCAACAGTATATACCCCCCAGTCATCATATACACCCTACTGCAACAGTATATACCCCCCAGTCATAATATACACCCTACTGCAACAGTATATACCCCCCAGTCATCATATACACCCTACTGCAACAGTATATACCCCCCAGTCATCATATACACCCTACTGCAACAGTATATACCCCCCAGTCATCATATACACCCTACTGCAACAGTATATACCCCCCAGTCATCATATACACCCTACTGCAACAGTATATACCCCCCAGTCATCATATACACCCTACTGCAACAGTATATACCCCCCAGTCATCATATACACCCTACTGCAACAGTATATACCCCCCAGTCATCATATACACCCTACTGCAACAGTATATACCCCCCAGTCATCATATACACCCTACTGCAACAGTATATACCCCCCAGTCATCATATACACCCTACTGCAACAGTATATACCCCCCAGTCATCATATACACCCTACTGCAACAGTATATACCCCCCAGTCATCATATACACCCTACTGCAACAGTATATACCCCCCAGTCATCATATACACCCTACTGCAACAGTATATACCCCCCAGTCATCATATACACCCTACTGCAACAGTATATACCCCCAGTCATCATATACACCCTACTGCAACAGTATATACCCCCCAGTCATCATATACACCCTACTGCAACAGTATATACCCCCCAGTCATCATATACACCCTACTGCAACAGTATATACCCCCCAGTCATCATATACACCCTACTGCAACAGTATATACCCCCCAGTCATCATATACACCCTACTGCAACAGTATATACCCCCCAGTCATCATATACACCCTACTGCAACAGTATATACCCCCCAGTCATCATATACACCCTACTGCAACAGTATATACCCCCCAGTCATCATATACACCCTACTGCAACAGTATATACCCCCCAGTCATCATATACACCCTACTGCAACAGTATATACCCCCCAGTCATCATATACACCCTACTGCAACAGTATATACCCCCCAGTCATCATATACACCCTACTGCAACAGTATATACCCCCCAGTCATCATATACACCCTACTGCAACAGTATATACCCCCCAGTCATAATATACACCCTACTGCAACAGTATATACCCCCCAGTCATCATATACACCCTACTGCAACAGTATATACCCCCCAGTCATCATATACACCCTACTGCAACAGTATATACCCCCCAGTCATAATATACACCCTACTGCAACAGTATATACCCCCCAGTCATCATATACACCCTACTGCAACAGTATATACCCCCCAGTCATCATATACACCCTACTGCAACAGTATATACCCCCAGTCATCATATACACCCTACTGCAACAGTATATACCCCCCAGTCATCATATACACCCTACTGCAACAGTATATACCCCCCAGTCATCATATACACCCTACTGCAACAGTATATACCCCCCAGTCATCATATACACCCTACTGCAACAGTATATACCCCCCAGTCATCATATACACCCTACTGCAACAGTATATACCCCCCAGTCATCATATACACCCTACTGCAACAGTATATACCCCCCAGTCATCATATACACCCTACTGCAACAGTATATACCCCCCAGTCATCATATACACCCTACTGCAACAGTATATACCCCCCAGTCATCATATACACCCTACTGCAACAGTATATACCCCCCAGTCATCATATACACCCTACTGCAACAGTATATACCCCCCAGTCATCATATACACCCTACTGCAACAGTATATACCCCCCAGTCATCATATACACCCTACTGCAACAGTATATACCCCCCAGTCATCATATACACCCTACTGCAACAGTATATACCCCCCAGTCATCATATACACCCTACTGCAACAGTATATACCCCCCAGTCATCATATACACCCTACTGCAACAGTATATACCCCCCAGTCATCATATACACCCTACTGCAACAGTATATACCCCCCAGTCATAATATACACCCTACTGCAACAGTATATACCCCCCAGTCATCATATACACCCTACTGCAACAGTATATACCCCCCAGTCATCATATACACCCTACTGCAACAGTATATACCCCCCAGTCATCATATACACCCTACTGCAACAGTATATACCCCCAGTCATCATATACACCCTACTGCAACAGTATATACCCCCCAGTCATCATATACACCCTACTGCAACAGTATATACCCCCCAGTCATCATATACACCCTACTGCAACAGTATATACCCCCCAGTCATCATATACACCCTACTGCAACAGTATATACCCCCCAGTCATCATATACACCCTACTGCAACAGTATATACCCCCCAGTCATCATATACACCCTACTGCAACAGTATATACCCCCCAGTCATCATATACACCCTACTGCAACAGTATATACCCCCAGTCATCATATACACCCTACTGCAACAGTATATACCCCCCAGTCATCATATACACCCTACTGCAACAGTATATACCCCCCAGTCATCATATACACCCTACTGCAACAGTATATACCCCCCAGTCATCATATACACCCTACTGCAACAGTATATACCCCCAGTCATCATATACACCCTACTGCAACAGTATATACCCCCCAGTCATAATATACACCCTACTGCAACAGTATATACCCCCCAGTCATAATATACACCCTACTGCAACAGTATATACCCCCCAGTACATATACACCCTACTGCAACAGTATATACCCCCCAGTCATCATATACACCCTACTGCAACAGTATATACCCCCCAGTCATCATATACACCCTACTGCAACAGTATAACCCCCCACCATAATAAACACCCTACTGCAACAGTATATACCCCCAGTCATCATATACACCCTACTGCAACAGTATATACCCCCCAGTCATCATATACACCCTACTGCAACAGTATATACCCCCCAGTCATAATATACACCCTACTGCAACAGTATATACCCCCCAGTCATCATATACACCCTACTGCAACAGTATATACCCCCCAGTCATCATATACACCCTACTGCAACAGTATATACCCCCCAGTCATCATATACACCCTACTGCAACAGTATATACCCCCCAGTCATCATATACACCCTACTGCAACAGTATATACCCCCCAGTCATCATATACACCCTACTGCAACAGTATATACCCCCCAGTCATCATATACACCCTACTGCAACAGTATATACCCCCCAGTCATCATATACACCCTACTGCAACAGTATATACCCCCCAGTCATCATATACACCCTACTGCAACAGTATATACCCCCCAGTCATAATATACACCCTACTGCAACAGTATATACCCCCCAGTCATCATATACACCCTACTGCAACAGTATATACCCCCCAGTCATAATATACACCCTACTGCAACAGTATATACCCCCCAGTCATAATATACACCCTACTGCAACAGTATATACCCCCCAGTCATCATATACACCCTACTGCAACAGTATATACCCCCCAGTCATCATATACACCCTACTGCAACAGTATATACCCCCCAGTCATCATATACACCCTACTGCAACAGTATATACCCCCCAGTCATCATATACACCCTACTGCAACAGTATATACCCCCCAGTCATCATATACACCCTACTGCAACAGTATATACCCCCCAGTCATCATATACACCCTACTGCAACAGTATATACCCCCCAGTCATCATATACACCCTACTGCAACAGTATATACCCCCCAGTCATAATATACACCCTACTGCAACAGTATATACCCCCCAGTCATAATATACACCCTACTGCAACAGTATATACCCCCCAGTCATCATATACACCCTACTGCAACAGTATATACCCCCCAGTCATCATATACACCCTACTGCAACAGTATATACCCCCCAGTCATCATATACACCCTACTGCAACAGTATATACCCCCCAGTCATCATATACACCCTACTGCAACAGTATATACCCCCCAGTCATCATATACACCCTACTGCAACAGTATATACCCCCCAGTCATCATATACACCCTACTGCAACAGTATATACCCCCCAGTCATCATATACACCCTACTGCAACAGTATATACCCCCCAGTCATAATATACACCCTACTGCAACAGTATATACCCCCCAGTCATCATATACACCCTACTGCAACAGTATATACCCCCCAGTCATCATATACACCCTACTGCAACAGTATATACCCCCCAGTCATCATATACACCCTACTGCAACAGTATATACCCCCCAGTCATCATATACACCCTACTGCAACAGTATATACCCCCCAGTCATCATATACACCCTACTGCAACAGTATATACCCCCCAGTCATCATATACACCCTACTGCAACAGTATATACCCCCCAGTCATCATATACACCCTACTGCAACAGTATATACCCCCCAGTCATCATATACACCCTACTGCAACAGTATATACCCCCCAGTCATCATATACACCCTACTGCAACAGTATATACCCCCCAGTCATCATATACACCCTACTGCAACAGTATATACCCCCCAGTCATCATATACACCCTACTGCAACAGTATATACCCCCCAGTCATCATATACACCCTACTGCAACAGTATATACCCCCCAGTCATCATATACACCCTACTGCAACAGTATATACCCCCCAGTCATCATATACACCCTACTGCAACAGTATATACCCCCCAGTCATCATATACACCCTACTGCAACAGTATATACCCCCCAGTCATCATATACACCCTACTGAACAGCAAACCCCCCAGCATATATACCCCCCAGTCATCATATACACCCTACTGCAACAGTATATACCCCCCAGTCATCATATACACCCTACTGCAACAGTATATACCCCCCAGTCATCATATACACCCTACTGCAACAGTATATACCCCCCAGTCATCATATACACCCTACTGCAACAGTATATACCCCCCAGTCATCATATACACCCTACTGCAACAGTATATACCCCCCAGTCATCATATACACCCTACTGCAACAGTATATACCCCCCAGTCATCATATACACCCTACTGCAACAGTATATACCCCCCAGTCATCATATACACCCTACTGCAACAGTATATACCCCCCAGTCATCATATACACCCTACTGCAACAGTATATACCCCCCAGTCATAATATACACCCTACTGCAACAGTATATACCCCCCAGTCATCATATACACCCTACTGCAACAGTATATACCCCCCAGTCATCATATACACCCTACTGCAACAGTATATACCCCCCAGTCATCATATACACCCTACTGCAACAGTATATACCCCCCAGTCATCATATACACCCTACTGCAACAGTATATACCCCCCAGTCATCATATACACCCTACTGCAACAGTATATACCCCCCAGTCATCATATACACCCTACTGCAACAGTATATACCCCCCAGTCATCATATACACCCTACTGCAACAGTATATACCCCCCAGTCATCATATACACCCTACTGCAACAGTATATACCCCCCAGTCATCATATACACCCTACTGCAACAGTATATACCCCCCAGTCATAATATACACCCTACTGCAACAGTATATACCCCCCAGTCATCATATACACCCTACTGCAACAGTATATACCCCCCAGTCATCATATACACCCTACTGCAACAGTATATACCCCCCAGTCATCATATACACCCTACTGCAACAGTATATACCCCCCAGTCATCATATACACCCTACTGCAACAGTATATACCCCCCAGTCATAATATACACCCTACTGCAACAGTATATACCCCCCAGTCATCATATACACCCTACTGCAACAGTATATACCCCCCAGTCATAATATACACCCTACTGCAACAGTATATACCCCCAGTCATCATATACACCCTACTGCAACAGTATATACCCCCCAGTCATAATATACACCCTACTGCAACAGTATATACCCCCCAGTCATCATATACACCCTACTGCAACAGTATATACCCCCAGTCATCATATACACCCTACTGCAACAGTATATACCCCCCAGTCATAATATACACCCTACTGCAACAGTATATACCCCCCAGTCATCATATACACCCTACTGCAACAGTATATACCCCCCAGTCATCATATACACCCTACTGCAACAGTATATACCCCCCAGTCATCATATACACCCTACTGCAACAGTATATACCCCCCAGTCATCATATACACCCTACTGCAACAGTATATACCCCCCAGTCATCATATACACCCTACTGCAACAGTATATACCCCCCAGTCATCATATACACCCTACTGCAACAGTATATACCCCCCAGTCATCATATACACCCTACTGCAACAGTATATACCCCCCAGTCATAATATACACCCTACTGCAACAGTATATACCCCCCAGTCATAATATACACCCTACTGCAACAGTATATACCCCCCAGTCATCATATACACCCTACTGCAACAGTATATACCCCCCAGTCATAATATACACCCTACTGCAACAGTATATACCCCCCAGTCATCATATACACCCTACTGCAACAGTATATACCCCCCAGTCATCATATACACCCTACTGCAACAGTATATACCCCCCAGTCATCATATACACCCTACTGCAACAGTATATACCCCCCAGTCATCATATACACCCTACTGCAACAGTATATACCCCCCAGTCATCATATACACCCTACTGCAACAGTATATACCCCCCAGTCATCATATACACCCTACTGCAACAGTATATACCCCCCAGTCATCATATACACCCTACTGCAACAGTATATACCCCCCAGTCATCATATACACCCTACTGCAACAGTATATACCCCCCAGTCATCATATACACCCTACTGCAACAGTATATACCCCCCAGTCATCATATACACCCTACTGCAACAGTATATACCCCCAGTCATCATATACACCCTACTGCAACAGTATATACCCCCCAGTCATCATATACACCCTACTGCAACAGTATATACCCCCCAGTCATCATATACACCCTACTGCAACAGTATATACCCCCCAGTCATCATATACACCCTACTGCAACAGTATATACCCCCCAGTCATCATATACACCCTACTGCAACAGTATATACCCCCAGTCATAATATACACCCTACTGCAACAGTATATACCCCCCAGTCATCATATACACCCTACTGCAACAGTATATACCCCCCAGTCATCATATACACCCTACTGCAACAGTATATACCCCCCAGTCATAATATACACCCTACTGCAACAGTATATACCCCCCAGTCATCATATACACCCTACTGCAACAGTATATACCCCCCAGTCATCATATACACCCTACTGCAACAGTATATACCCCCCAGTCATCATATACACCCTACTGCAACAGTATATACCCCCCAGTCATAATATACACCCCTACTGCAACAGTATATACCCCCCAGTCATCATATACACCCTACTGCAACAGTATATACCCCCCAGTCATCATATACACCCTACTGCAACAGTATATACCCCCCAGTCATCATATACACCCTACTGCAACAGTATATACCCCCCAGTCATCATATACACCCTACTGCAACAGTATATACCCCCCAGTCATCATATACACCCTACTGCAACAGTATATACCCCCCAGTCATCATATACACCCTACTGCAACAGTATATACCCCCCAGTCATAATATACACCCTACTGCAACAGTATATACCCCCCAGTCATCATATACACCCTACTGCAACAGTATATACCCCCCAGTCATCATATACACCCTACTGCAACAGTATATACCCCCCAGTCATAATATACACCCTACTGCAACAGTATATACCCCCCAGTCATCATATACACCCTACTGCAACAGTATATACCCCCCAGTCATCATATACACCCTACTGCAACAGTATATACCCCCAGTCATCATATACACCCTACTGCAACAGTATATACCCCCCAGTCATCATATACACCCTACTGCAACAGTATATACCCCCCAGTCATCATATACACCCTACTGCAACAGTATATACCCCCCAGTCATCATATACACCCTACTGCAACAGTATATACCCCCCAGTCATAATATACACCCTACTGCAACAGTATATACCCCCAGTCATCATATACACCCTACTGCAACAGTATATACCCCCCAGTCATCATATACACCCTACTGCAACAGTATATACCCCCCAGTCATCATATACACCCTACTGCAACAGTATATACCCCCCAGTCATCATATACACCCTACTGCAACAGTATATACCCCCCAGTCATCATATACACCCTACTGCAACAGTATATACCCCCCAGTCATCATATACACCCTACTGCAACAGTATATACCCCCCAGTCATCATATACACCCTACTGCAACAGTATATACCCCCCAGTCATCATATACACCCTACTGCAACAGTATATACCCCCCAGTCATCATATACACCCTACTGCAACAGTATATACCCCCCAGTCATCATATACACCCTACTGCAACAGTATATACCCCCCAGTCATCATATACACCCTACTGCAACAGTATATACCCCCCAGTCATCATATACACCCTACTGCAACAGTATATACCCCCCAGTCATCATATACACCCTACTGCAACAGTATATACCCCCCAGTCATCATATACACCCTACTGCAACAGTATATACCCCCCAGTCATCATATACACCCTACTGCAACAGTATATACCCCCCAGTCATCATATACACCCTACTGCAACAGTATATACCCCCAGTCATCATATACACCCTACTGCAACAGTATATACCCCCCAGTCATCATATACACCCTACTGCAACAGTATATACCCCCCAGTCATCATATACACCCTACTGCAACAGTATATACCCCCCAGTCATCATATACACCCTACTGCAACAGTATATACCCCCCAGTCATCATATACACCCTACTGCAACAGTATATACCCCCCAGTCATCATATACACCCTACTGCAACAGTATATACCCCCCAGTCATCATATACACCCTACTGCAACAGTATATACCCCCCAGTCATCATATACACCCTACTGCAACAGTATATACCCCCCAGTCATCATATACACCCTACTGCAACAGTATATACCCCCCAGTCATCATATACACCCTACTGCAACAGTATATACCCCCCAGTCATCATATACACCCTACTGCAACAGTATATACCCCCCAGTCATCATATACACCCTACTGCAACAGTATATACCCCCCAGTCATCATATACACCCTACTGCAACAGTATATACCCCCCAGTCATCATATACACCCTACTGCAACAGTATATACCCCCCAGTCATCATATACACCCTACTGCAACAGTAATAACCCCCAGACAAAATATACACCCTACTGCAACAGTATATACCCCCCAGTCATCATATACACCCTACTGCAACAGTATATACCCCCCAGTCATCATATACACCCTACTGCAACAGTATATACCCCCCAGTCATCATATACACCCTACTGCAACAGTATATACCCCCCAGTCATCATATACACCCTACTGCAACAGTATATACCCCCCAGTCATCATATACACCCTACTGCAACAGTATATACCCCCCAGTCATCATATACACCCTACTGCAACAGTATATACCCCCCAGTCATCATATACACCCTACTGCAACAGTATATACCCCCCAGTCATCATATACACCCTACTGCAACAGTATATACCCCCCAGTCATCATATACACCCTACTGCAACAGTATATACCCCCCATCACCATATACACCCTACTGCAACAGTATATACCCCCCAGTCATCATATACACCCTACTGCAACAGTATATACCCCCCAGTCATCATATACACCCTACTGCAACAGTATATACCCCCCAGTCATCATATACACCCTACTGCAACAGTATATACCCCCCAGTCATAATATACACCCTACTGCAACAGTATATACCCCCCAGTCATCATATACACCCTACTGCAACAGTATATACCCCCCCAGTCATCATATACACCCTACTGCAACAGTATATACCCCCCAGTCATCATATACACCCTACTGCAACAGTATATACCCCCCAGTCATAATATACACCCTACTGCAACAGTATATACCCCCCAGTCATAATATACACCCTACTGCAACAGTATATACCCCCCAGTCATCATATACACCCTACTGCAACAGTATATACCCCCCAGTCATCATATACACCCTACTGCAACAGTATATACCCCCCAGTCATCATATACACCCTACTGCAACAGTATATACCCCCCAGTCATCATATACACCCTACTGCAACAGTATATACCCCCCAGTCATCATATACACCCTACTGCAACAGTATATACCCCCCAGTCATCATATACACCCTACTGCAACAGTATATACCCCCCAGTCATCATATACACCCTACTGCAACAGTATATACCCCCCAGTCATCATAACACCCTACGCAACAGTATATACCCCCCATATAACCCTACTGCAACAGTATATACCCCCCAGTCATCATATACACCCTACTGCAACAGTATATACCCCCCAGTCATCATATACACCCTACTGCAACAGTATATACCCCCCAGTCATCATATACACCCTACTGCAACAGTATATACCCCCCAGTCATCATATACACCCTACTGCAACAGTATATACCCCCCAGTCATCATATACACCCTACTGCAACAGTATATACCCCCCAGTCATCATATACACCCTACTGCAACAGTATATACCCCCCAGTCATCAATATACACCCTACTGCAACAGTATATACCCCCCAGTCACATATACACCCTACTGCAACAGTATATACCCCCCAGTCATCATATACACCCTACTGCAACAGTATATACCCCCCAGTCATCATATACACCCTACTGCAACAGTATATACCCCCCAGTCATCATATACACCCTACTGCAACAGTATATACCCCCCAGTCATCATATACACCCTACTGCAACAGTATATACCCCCCAGTCATCATATACACCCTACTGCAACAGTATATACCCCCCAGTCATCATATACACCCTACTGCAACAGTATATACCCCCCAGTCATCATATACACCCTACTGCAACAGTATATACCCCCCAGTCATCATATACACCCTACTGCAACAGTATATACCCCCCAGTCATCATATACACCCTACTGCAACAGTATATACCCCCCAGTCATCATATACACCCTACTGCAACAGTATATACCCCCCAGTCATCATATACACCCTACTGCAACAGTATATACCCCCCAGTCATCATATACACCCTACTGCAACAGTATATACCCCCCAGTCATCATATACACCCTACTGCAACAGTATATACCCCCCAGTCATCATATACACCCTACTGCAACAGTATATACCCCCCAGTCATCATATACACCCCCCCCCAGTCATCATATACACCCTACTGCAACAGTATATACCCCCCAGTCATCATATACACCCTACTGCAACAGTATATACCCCCCAGTCATAATATACACCCTACTGCAACAGTATATACCCCCCAGTCATCATATACACCCTACTGCAACAGTATATACCCCCCAGTCATCATATACACCCTACTGCAACAGTATATACCCCCCAGTCATCATATACACCCTACTGCAACAGTATATACCCCCCAGTCATCATATACACCCTACTGCAACAGTATATACCCCCCAGTCATCATATACACCCTACTGCAACAGTATATACCCCCCAGTCATCATATACACCCTACTGCAACAGTATATACCCCCCAGTCATCATATACACCCTACTGCAACAGTATATACCCCCCAGTCATCATATACACCCTACTGCAACAGTATATACCCCCCAGTCATCATATACACCCTACTGCAACAGTATATACCCCCCAGTCATCATATACACCCTACTGCAACAGTATATACCCCCCAGTCATCATATACACCCTACTGCAACAGTATA
Source organism: Leptodactylus fallax (assembly GCA_947044405.1). Lineage (NCBI taxonomy): Eukaryota > Metazoa > Chordata > Amphibia > Anura > Leptodactylidae > Leptodactylus > Leptodactylus fallax. Next base: position 140,689 of record CAMRHE010001267.1, read on the forward strand.
TACCCCCCAGTCATCATATACACCCTACTGCAACAGTATATACCCCCCAGTCATCATATACACCCTACTGCAACAGTATATACCCCCCAGTCATCATATACACCCTACTGCAACAGTATATACCCCCCAGTCATCATATACACCCTACTGCAACAGTATATACCCCCCAGTCATCATATACACCCTACTGCAACAGTATATACCCCCCAGTCATCATATACACCCTACTGCAACAGTATATACCCCCCAGTCATCATATACACCCTACTGCAACAGTATATACCCCCCAGTCATCATATACACCCTACTGCAACAGTATATACCCCCCAGTCAAATCATATATACCCCCCCAACAACCCTACTGCAACAGTATATACCCCCCAGTCATCATATACACCCTACTGCAACAGTATATACCCCCCAGTCATAATATACACCCTACTGCAACAGTATATACCCCCCAGTCATAATATACACCCTACTGCAACAGTATATACCCCCCAGTCATAATATACACCCTACTGCAACAGTATATACCCCCCAGTCATCATATACACCCTACTGCAACAGTATATACCCCCCAGTCATCATATACACCCTACTGCAACAGTATATACCCCCCAGTCATCATATACACCCTACTGCAACAGTATATACCCCCCAGTCATCATATACACCCTACTGCAACAGTATATACCCCCAGTCATCATATACACCCTACTGCAACAGTATATACCCCCCAGTCATCATATACACCCTACTGCAACAGTATATACCCCCCAGTCATCATATACACCCTACTGCAACAGTATATACCCCCCAGTCATCATATACACCCTACTGCAACAGTATATACCCCCCAGTCATCATATACACCCTACTGCAACAGTATATACCCCCAGTCATCATATACACCCTACTGCAACAGTATATACCCCCCAGTCATCATATACACCCTACTGCAACAGTATATACCCCCCAGTCATCATATACACCCTACTGCAACAGTATATACCCCCCAGTCATCATATACACCCTACTGCAACAGTATATACCCCCAGTCATCATATACACCCTACTGCAACAGTATATACCCCCCAGTCATCATATACACCCTACTGCAACAGTATATACCCCCCAGTCATCATATACACCCTACTGCAACAGTATATACCCCCCAGTCATCATATACACCCTACTGCAACAGTATATACCCCCCAGTCATAATATACACCCTACTGCAACAGTATATACCCCCAGTCATCATATACACCCTACTGCAACAGTATATACCCCCCAGTCATCATATACACCCTACTGCAACAGTATATACCCCCCAGTCATCATATACACCCTACTGCAACAGTATATACCCCCCAGTCATCATATACACCCTACTGCAACAGTATATACCCCCCAGTCATCATATACACCCTACTGCAACAGTATATACCCCCCAGTCATAATATACACCCTACTGCAACAGTATATACCCCCCAGTCATAATATACACCCTACTGCAACAGTATATACCCCCCAGTCATAATATACACCCTACTGCAACAGTATATACCCCCCAGTCATCATATACACCCTACTGCAACAGTATATACCCCCCAGTCATAATATACACCCTACTGCAACAGTATATACCCCCAGTCATCATATACACCCTACTGCAACAGTATATACCCCCCAGTCATCATATACACCCTACTGCAACAGTATATACCCCCCAGTCATCATATACACCCTACTGCAACAGTATATACCCCCCAGTCATCATATACACCCTACTGCAACAGTATATACCCCCCAGTCATCATATACACCCTACTGCAACAGTATATACCCCCCAGTCATCATATACACCCTACTGCAACAGTATATACCCCCCAGTCATCATATACACCCTACTGCAACAGTATATACCCCCCAGTCATCATATACACCCTACTGCAACAGTATATACCCCCCAGTCATAATATACACCCTACTGCAACAGTATATACCCCCCAGTCATCATATACACCCTACTGCAACAGTATATACCCCCAGTCATCATATACACCCTACTGCAACAGTATATACCCCCCAGTCATCATATACACCCTACTGCAACAGTATATACCCCCCAGTCATCATATACACCCTACTGCAACAGTATATACCCCCCAGTCATCATATACACCCTACTGCAACAGTATATACCCCCAGTCATCATATACACCCTACTGCAACAGTATATACCCCAGTCATCATATACACCCTACTGCAACAGTATATACCCCCAGTCATCATATACACCCTACTGCAACAGTATATACCCCCAGTCATAATATACACCCTACTGCAACAGTATATACCCCCCAGTCATCATATACACCCTACTGCAACAGTATATACCCCCCAGTCATCATATACACCCTACTGCAACAGTATATACCCCCCAGTCATCATATACACCCTACTGCAACAGTATATACCCCCCAGTCATCATATACACCCTACTGCAACAGTATATACCCCCCAGAATACCCCCCAGTCATCATATACACCCTACTGCAACAGTATATACCCCCCAGTCATAATATACACCCTACTGCAACAGTATATACCCCCCAGTCATCATATACACCCTACTGCAACAGTATATACCCCCCAGTCATAATATACACCCTACTGCAACAGTATATACCCCCCCAGTCATCATATACACCCTACTGCAACAGTATATACCCCCCAGTCATCATATAACCCCCTACGAAAAACCCCCAGTCATCATATACACCCTACTGCAACAGTATATACCCCCCAGTCATAATATACACCCTACTGCAACAGTATATACCCCCAGTCATCATATACACCCTACTGCAACAGTATATACCCCCCAGTCATCATATACACCCTACTGCAACAGTATATACCCCCCAGTCATCATATACACCCTACTGCAACAGTATATACCCCCCAGTCATCATATACACCCTACTGCAACAGTATATACCCCCCAGTCATAATATACACCCTACTGCAACAGTATATACCCCCCAGTCATAATATACACCCTACTGCAACAGTATATACCCCCCAGTCATAATATACACCCTACTGCAACAGTATATACCCCCCAGTCATAATATACCCTACTGCAACAGTATATACCCCCACCCTACTGCAACAGTATATACCCCCAGTCATCATATACACCCTACTGCAACAGTATATACCCCCCAGTCATCATATACACCCTACTGCAACAGTATATACCCCCCAGTCATCATATACACCCTACTGCAACAGTATATACCCCCCAGTCATCATATACACCCTACTGCAACAGTATATACCCCCCAGTCATAATATACACCCTACTGCAACAGTATATACCCCCAGTCATCATATACACCCTACTGCAACAGTATATACCCCCCAGTCATCATATACACCCTACTGCAACAGTATATACCCCCCAGTCATCATATACACCCTACTGCAACAGTATATACCCCCCAGTCATCATATACACCCTACTGCAACAGTATATACCCCCCAGTCATCATATACACCCTACTGCAACAGTATATACCCCCCAGTCATCATATACACCCTACTGCAACAGTATATACCCCCCAGTCATCATATACACCCTACTGCAACAGTATATACCCCCAGTCATCATATACACCCTACTGCAACAGTATATACCCCCCAGTCATCATATACACCCTACTGCAACAGTATATACCCCCCAGTCATCATATACACCCTACTGCAACAGTATATACCCCCCAGTCATCATATACACCCTACTGCAACAGTATATACCCCCCAGTCATCATATACACCCTACTGCAACAGTATATACCCCCCAGTCATAATATACACCCTACTGCAACAGTATATACCCCCCAGTCATCATATACACCCTACTGCAACAGTATATACCCCCCAGTCATAATATACACCCTACTGCAACAGTATATACCCCCAGTCATAATATACACCCTACTGCAACAGTATATACCCCCCAGTCATCATATACACCCTACTGCAACAGTATATACCCCCAGTCATCATATACACCCTACTGCAACAGTATATACCCCCCAGTCATCATATACACCCTACTGCAACAGTATATACCCCCCAGTCATAATATACACCCTACTGCAACAGTATATACCCCCCAGTCATAATATACACCCTACTGCAACAGTATATACCCCCCAGTCATCATATACACCCCTACTGCAACAGTATATACCCCCCAGTCATCATATACACCCTACTGCAACAGTATATACCCCCCAGTCATCATATACACCCTACTGCAACAGTATATACCCCCCAGTCATCATATACACCCTACTGCAACAGTATATACCCCCCAGTCATCATATACACCCTACTGCAACAGTATATACCCCCCAGTCATAATATACACCCTACTGCAACAGTATATACCCCCCAGTCATCATATACACCCTACTGCAACAGTATATACCCCCCAGTCATAATATACACCCTACTGCAACAGTATATACCCCCCAGTCATCATATACACCCTACTGCAACAGTATATACCCCCCAGTCATCATATACACCCTACTGCAACAGTATATACCCCCCAGTCATCATATACACCCTACTGCAACAGTATATACCCCCAGTCATCATATACACCCTACTGCAACAGTATATACCCCCCAGTCATCATATACACCCTACTGCAACAGTATATATCCCCCCAGTCATCATATACACCCTACTGCAACAGTATATACCCCCAGTCATAATATACACCCTACTGCAACAGTATATACCCCCCAGTCATCATATACACCCTACTGCAACAGTATATACCCCCCAGTCATCATATACACCCTACTGCAACAGTATATACCCCCCAGTCATCATATATACCCTACTGCAACAGTATATACCCCCCAGTCATCATATACACCCTACTGCAACAGTATATACCCCCCAGTCATAATATACACCCTACTGCAACAGTATATACCCCCCAGTCATCATATACACCCTACTGCAACAGTATATACCCCCCAGTCATCATATACACCCTACTGCAACAGTATATACCCCCCAGTCATCATATACACCCTACTGCAACAGTATATACCCCCAGTCATCATATACACCCTACTGCAACAGTATACACCCAGTCATAATATACACCCTACTGCAACAGTATATACCCCCCAGTCATAATATACACCCTACTGCAACAGTATATACCCCCCAGTCATCATATACACCCTACTGCAACAGTATATACCCCCCAGTCATCATATACACCCTACTGCAACAGTATATACCCCCCAGTCATCATATACACCCTACTGCAACAGTATATACCCCCCAGTCATCATATACACCCTACTGCAACAGTATATACCCCCAGTCATCATATACACCCTACTGCAACAGTATATACCCCCCAGTCATCATATACACCCTACTGCAACAGTATATACCCCCCAGTCATCATATACACCCTACTGCAACAGTATATACCCCCCAGTCATCATATACACCCTACTGCAACAGTATATACCCCCCAGTCATCATATACACCCTACTGCAACAGTATATACCCCCCAGTCATCATATACACCCTACTGCAACAGTATATACCCCCCAGTCATCATATACACCCTACTGCAACAGTATATACCCCCAGTCATCATATACACCCTACTGCAACAGTATATACCCCCCAGTCATAATATACACCCTACTGCAACAGTATATACCCCCCAGTCATCATATACACCCTACTGCAACAGTATATACCCCCCAGTCATCATATACACCCTACTGCAACAGTATATACCCCCCAGTCATCATATACACCCTACTGCAACAGTATATACCCCCCAGTCATAATATACACCCTACTGCAACAGTATATACCCCCCCCAGTCATCATATACACCCTACTGCAACAGTATATACCCCCCAGTCATCATATACACCCTACTGCAACAGTATATACCCCCCAGTCATCATATACACCCTACTGCAACAGTATATACCCCCAGTCATCATATACACCCTACTGCAACAGTATATACCCCCCAGTCATAATATACACCCTACTGCAACAGTATATACCCCCCAGTCATCATATACACCCTACTGCAACAGTATATACCCCCCAGTCATCATATACACCCTACTGCAACAGTATATACCCCCCAGTCATCATATACACCCTACTGCAACAGTATATACCCCCCAGTCATCATATACACCCTACTGCAACAGTATATACCCCCCAGTCATCATATACACCCTACTGCAACAGTATATACCCCCCAGTCATCATATACACCCTACTGCAACAGTATATACCCCCCAGTCATCATATACACCCTACTGCAACAGATATGCAACAGATATACCCCCAGTCATCATATACACCCCTACTGCAACAGTATATACCCCCCAGTCATCATATACACCCTACTGCAACAGTATATACCCCCAGTCATAATATACACCCACTGCAACAGTATATACCCCCAGTCATCATACACACCCTACTGCAACAGTATATACCCCCAGTCATCATATACACCCTACTGCAACAGTATATACCCCCCAGTCATCATATACACCCTACTGCAACAGTATATACCCCCAGTCATCATATACACCCTACTGCAACAGTATATACCCCCCAGTCATAATATACACCCTACTGCAACAGTATATACCCCCCAGTCATCATATACACCCTACTGCAACAGTATATACCCCCCAGTCATCATATACACCCTACTGCAACAGTATATACCCCCAGTCATCATATACACCCTACTGCAACAGTATATACCCCCCAGTCATAATATACACCCTACTGCAACAGTATATACCCCCAGTCATCATATACACCCTACTGCAACAGTATATACCCCCCAGTCATCATATACACCCTACTGCAACAGTATATACCCCCCAGTCATAATATACACCCTACTGCAACAGTATATACCCCCCAGTCATCATAAAACAGAAAGTATATACCCCCAGTCACATACACCCTACTGCAACAGTATATACCCCCAGTCATCATATACACCCTACTGCAACAGTATATACCCCCCAGTCATAATATACACCCTACTGCAACAGTATATACCCCCCAGTCATAATATACACCCTACTGCAACAGTATATACCCCCAGTCATAATATACACCCTACTGCAACAGTATATACCCCCCAGTCATCATATACACCCTACTGCAACAGTATATACCCCCCAGTCATAATATACACCCTACTGCAACAGTATATACCCCCCAGTCATCATATACACCCTACTGCAACAGTATATACCCCCCAGTCATCATATACACCCTACTGCAACAGTATATACCCCCCAGTCATCATATACACCCTACTGCAACAGTATATACCCCCCAGTCATCATATACACCCTACTGCAACAGTATATACCCCCCAGTCATCATATACACCCTACTGCAACAGTATATACCCCCCAGTCATAATATACACCCCTACTGCAACAGTATATACCCCCCAGTCATAATATACACCCTACTGCAACAGTATATACCCCCAGTCATCATATACACCCTACTACCCCAAAACCCAGCAACAGTATATACCCCCCAGTCATCATATACACCCTACTGCAACAGTATATACCCCCAGTCATAATATACACCCTACTGCAACAGTATAGCCCCCCCAGTCATCATATACACCCTACTGCAACAGTATATACCCCCCAGTCATCATATACACCCTACTGCAACAGTATATATCCCCCCAGTCATCATATACACCCTACTGCAACAGTATATACCCACCCAGTCATCATATACACCCTACTGCAACAGTATATACCCCCCAGTCATCATATACACCCTACTGCAACAGTATATACCCCCCAGTCCCCCCATCATATACACCCTACTGCAACAGTATATACCCCCAGTCATAATATACACCCTACTGCAACAGTATATACCCCCCAGTCATAATATACACCCTACTGCAACAGTATATACCCCCCAGTCCTATATCCACCCTAGACTGCAACAGTATATACCCCCAGTCATCATATACACCCTACTGCAACAGTATATACCCCCCAGTCTAATATACCCAAAAAACACCCTACTGCAACAGTATATACCCCCCAGTCATCCCCTAATATATACACCCTACTGCAACAGTATATACCCCCAGTCTTAATATACCCCTACTGCAACTGTATATACCCCCAGTCATAATAT